>CAIGRN010079099.1:0-11528 GCA_903798345.1 Fraxinus anomala
ACATTTTACATTGGTATTTGAGTTGTCTATTTCAGGAAACAGGTACTGCAGTATTCGTTTAAGACAGTTGTTAGTTATAGGTTGTGTTATTGTTTGAGTCTGTAAACTGTTATTTGAAGTAGTCTTGATATAGATTATTATTTTGTCATAGAATGCCAAATGGTGAGTTTGTTAGGTTTTAGTTGATTTTGTAATTAAAAAATTCTCTGGACAAAATGACTTAATTTGATAATATGTAAAAGTTCAATGAGTAATGTGTAATTTGTTCAAAAGTTAGTTAGTGGGTTTAGGGTTTCGAGTTTGGAACAAGAAGGAAAACAATGCGAATTTTCGTTGAACTGTCGCTAAGGGTTGGTTAGCACTACAAAAGCAGAAAAATCGTTGCTAGACCGTCGCCTCTCTTTCGCTCGAGCGACAAGCTGTCGCTCGACTGTCGCTGGCCCTCGCTCGAGCAACAGTGCTGTTCGAGAAATTTTGTTTCGCGATTTCAAGGTTTTTTACCCGACCCATTCATTTTTTAACCTACGTATAAATATCAGAACTCACCTGCACATTTTTCTAAGGTTGAATATTGAGAGAAAAAGTGTGAGATCTTTTGAGAGAAAAACACCCGTTCAAAAATTCAAATACCAAATATCTACTTTCTCTACATCAGGTCAGAGTTCTGAAGACCGAAAGAAGTTGACAGGAGTTCCTGTTTGTGAAGAACGGGTTGTTCTTCGTGATCCATGGGAGATAAACGAATCCACAAGGCTTGGAGTGCTGGAGGATAGAAGATTCCACAGAGAGCTTTGGCAATAGCAGCTAAGGATTGGTGTAGGGGAGCACGGGATCCACAAAGAGCTGTAAGGAGTGTAGTCGAGTGATCAGATAGTACGGGTCGTCTAGTTTGGTTGACTGTAAGTTGTTAAATTCGTTTATAATGGATTGAATGGCAAAGTACTCGGAGTTTTTCTCAGTTGAGTTTCTCCATGATCATCCTGGTGTTGATTTACTACTTTTATTATATTGATTGATCATATAATTGCGATAATTCAACTTAGGGCATATTGACTTGAATGTTTAACCATACCATCTAGTTAAGAATTAAAAGTAATTTGTTGCTGTTTAATTCGTTAGTAATTTAAAATTTCACATATTACACATATTTACCCCCCTCTAGGTGTTGTTAGGGTTGAACTACGCATTTATCAATGATGAAAAAGAATTTGGATATATAGATATAGAATATTTTATGAACCTTAGAAAACCTAGAGAAATCAAAGCCTTATTAGAAGAAGATCAAATGGATGTAAAAATTAAGATGGAAGAAAGTAGTGAAAGTAATAAAAGATTTAAATCAGAAACAAACCAAGAATTTGAAAAAGGAAAAGAACCTATGATTTAGAAAACGATATTTGAGGAAAGTACTCTTTTCCCTTGCAAGATTATATGAATGGGAAGACAAAAAATATAAAAAATTAGGAAAAAGATAGGTAGAAAAAGGATGTAACTTACCAATAGCAAATGATAGAAAATTAGTTTTTGAAATAAATAACCGCAAACCTCAAGATAGACTTATTACGATAACTAGATGGAAAATTTTGTAATTAGAGCATAAAATTGTATACCTATACAAATGACTGTAGAATAACTGTGGATTTACTTAGAATCGTATTTAGGAAAGACAACATTACACAAACACACACACACACAACCAACGTACTAAAATTGTAAGAAATTAAATTAAGAATGGTTGGAGGAGAAAATCCAAGGAATTTTACTAGCTTTATTAGAGAAATATTATAGGATCTGACGCTAGTAGAGATAATCCTTATGAACAAAGTAAAGCTTTAGAAGAATTAGAAAAAAATAAGCATAAGCAACATGAAGTATATACAACTATTTTTATTAAATTTTGAAAGACTAGTTAGTGAAGTAAAATTAGTATTAGATGTACCTATACTTGATACATTATATAGAAAGATACCATCACTAAAAAATGGTAAGATTAGAAAGGATGTGAATTGACACCTGGAATAAAAGGAACTACTATTAGTGCTATTTTAAAATTTATAACTGATAAATTAAAAGAATATTGAATAGAAGAAGTAGCTAGAAAATAAATAAAGATATTATATTATTCTTTTGTTCAAATTTATATACACCACATACCTACGATTTTAGAAGAAGAAAGAAAAGATTGTATAAAATAGTTAAAAAAAGTAAATACAAATATAAAAGCCAAAACCAAAACAAGAAAAAATATAATATTAGAACAAGTAATATTATAAAATAAAATACCTAATTATAATAGAAATGTTAGAAAACCGAAAAAGTAGAAAAGACTATAAATGTTATATTTGTGGATATTCTAAACATTTTTCTAATAAATGTCCCAATAAAAATAAAAACAAAGAAACTTTAAATAATTCTATGCTAATTGAAAAATATAGTGTAATATTATAGAATTACTAATAATGAATCTTGTAGTTTGGTATATAATATTTATACATATGGATAATTAGACAATTTAGAAATGATAATTCTCAATATAAAAATGATAAACATAGAGCTGGAATGTATCCATGATTGGATTAAAGGACAAAATTCAATGATGGATAAATGTAAAATATACCAAAGACATAAAAATAGAAATCAATGTAAAAATTGTTTAAAAATTTAATGTGATATTTGTTTAGAAATTAAAAAAATAAATTCATGATAGAGTTAAAAACTATAGAGAAATTATAGAATGATTAGAAGATAGAATAATTAATATAAATAATAAAATACATAAAATATTAGGAGAAATACAATATAAAATTAGAAATTTAGAAAGGAAAGGGAAATGACATATATATTATTTGCACACAAAATAATTATTTAGAAAGAGGAAACCAAAAAGAAATAATATGTCAAATATTCAGAATAAAACCAGCCAAAAGCATTAAAACACCCATAGAAGTATAAATAAATAAAATGATCAAATTAAATTTAAAAACTTTAATAGATATAGAATATAAATTTAACATAATTAGAAAAGATTTAATACCAGAAGGCTATATAGGCAAAAACTAGAATATGAAATAAGTGAAAGTCAAATGGATGGTAGTACATGGAATTTGATAAGATTAAATTTTAAGAAAGGCAATATACCTTAATAACTACATTAGTTAGTAAATTAATTAAAGGTAAATATGCTAGAGGTATAAAATTATTATTAAATGGAAATGGAAGTCTAATAATTACTCATGATGCAATAATGTTTGGTAAAGATATTTCTATTATACAGGTAGTAGATGCATCATAGCTACGAGCTAAGCATGGTGGAACATTACCTTTACAAAATTCAAAAGTAGAACAAAAAAATGTAGATAATTTTGATGAAAGTTTAAGACTGATTTTATACCTACAACTAAGAAATTAAAAATTTTCAATAAAACATCTTTGACGAGAGAGAATTTTAAAATTAGTAGAACGAATTCAAATAATAGGAGAAGACCCTATAAGATATTTGGATAAAAATAAGATATAGGCTAAATTAAAAATAGTAAATGAAAACATAAAGATTAGAACAACAGAAATGAAACATACAAATCAAGATAGAGAAACTTTTAATATAAAGATTAAAGAATTGTTAGATTGAAAAGTAATAAGACATTCTATTAGTCAGCATAGATTAACAACTTTTATGATTATGAATCATAGTGAAATTAAAAGAAATAAAGCAAGAATGAATATAATTCACATAAGACTAAATGATAATACTGTTGAAGATTGATATAAGATACCAAAAAAAGATATATTAATAAATAAAATATAAAATTGTAAAATGTTTTCAAACTTCGACTATAAATTTGGATTTTGACAAATAAGAATGGCACAAAATTCTAGACAACTTTTACTACATCACAAGGTCATTTTGAATGGTTAGTAATATCATTTGAATTAAAGAGTGAGCCATCTATTTTTCAAAGAATGATAGATTTTATTTTTTAATTCTTTTCAATTTGTTTGTTATATAAGGATAATATTTTAGTACATAGTAAAAATAAGAAAAAAACATATGAAACATTTAAAAATAGTTTCAAATAAATTTATAGAAAATGGTTTAATTATTAGTAAAAAGAAAATAAAAATAAATAAATAAAGAATTGAATTTTTAGGAATAATTTTTCGAGAAGGAAAAATTTAACTTCAATCACACATAGTATGTACAATTTTACAGTTTCCATATAAATTTAAAGAAACTAAAAAAAATACAAGCTTTTCTAAGAATTTTGAATTATACACTTTATTAAAGATTTAGAAAGGAAAGTAAGGCCTTTGTGTAATAAGCTATTAAGTAAAGCACAAAAATATTTTAATCAAACAAATATAGAGTTAATTAAACGAATAAAAAAAGAAGTTAAAAATTTAACACATTTAGAGTTACCTCTAGATAATGAATATAAAAATCGATGTATGTGAATTAGGATAGGAAATGTTTTATATTCCAAGTCAAATAAATATAATGATAGAAAACAAGAGCAAATTTATGAATATGCTAATGAAAATAACATGATAAAAGCAAAATATCTAACTAGATAAGATTATGAAATAATAGCTATAATATATAATATAGAAAGTTTTGAACTATTTTTAAAAACTGAATTCACTAATAGAACATATTCTGAGGCCATAGTAAAATTTATTAGAAAGACCAATTTTGATAAAATAAAACACGAGAGGTGGTTAAAACTATATGAAATATGAAATAGTTATATAGTTAATATAGAACATATAGATGAAAAAATTAGTATTTTAGCAGATAATTAAAGTAGGCAAATAATTAATTTTCTAATAAATCATTTTCATATTGCGGATATATCAAAGAATGATGAACTTTGGGAATGTCACGCTAAGAGTAGCCCCATAAGGATCTAATATTTGGTTTAAATGAAATAATTTAGAAGGACTTCCAAAAAAGAACGGTGTTAACTGGATATTATTTGAATGGCACATGACTCTAAAAAAAATTAGACAACATAAATGCATTAACTAATCATTTTATACAAATTAATAATCATGTAGAAAGGCGAAATTTTAGTTTCTATACAATAATCAAATGTAGAGAGCCATATATATAATTACTAGCCCGAAGTATTACAACAAATAGAAAGATTTCCGGATCCTTTCTTTAAACAATTTTATACTCTAGAAGAAGCCTAACATTTTTCTATACAAATGGTAGGAACAAATTTTCATATATTCGATTGAGTTGCACACACTACTCCAGCATCCACTTCCCACTCATCATATTCATCTATACAACTTTGTAATAGTTGCGCAACTATGACAAGGATCGTTAGAAATTTAAATCGTAAAAAACATGCATTAGAAGAAAGATTAGGAATTTTAGAAGGTCAGATTTCCTCATCCCAGCATACTATTAGTAAATATTCATAAGGATAGGATTATTAAATTATAAGAATTTTTTTTAAAAAAAAATTAGCTCTGGAGATATTACTGATAGACTAAAGATATTATTGCTTCCACTAGTAGATATTATTCTAATAAAATAGAAAGACTTATTGAACTAACAAACTCCACAGCTACAAGGCACGAGAAAATGATATACAAATTAGAACAAAGTATTGTGATTGTGCTAATATTGTTTGAAATTCTATAAATAAATCCCTCGAAAAAGAAATCAGTTTCTCCTAAATTCTAGGATATTATTTCAATAAAAATTGATAGTTTCTTCAAGCTCTATATTTAAATCATCTACTCAAAATTCAGCCTACATTCAACATAATTATCCAAGAATTTCATTTGACTACACAATTTTCGAAGAAAAAGACATTTTTTTAGAACTTTATAGTACGTCATGATAGACATTGTATATGTTCTAAACAAATCTTTCAAATTTTTTTACTCAAACTTAAACAGACTCTTAATTAGTTAAAAGCCTTATTGAACCAATTTATTTCTGGACCTTCTCTTGTAAATAAAGGTATTATAATACCAGCATATCATTACATTCAAATTAAAGGAGCTAAAAAATTTAAACCCTCCTCAAAGACCGGAACAATATGAAAATTAGACAAATTGATAATGAAAGAAGAATCTCATAAACAACAGCATTTATGGAAATACAAAATATTGACTATAGACCCGTGACACCATGAAATAATGGAGCCATTTTTTGGTCAAGAACTCCTTCCTACAAAAATCAAGACACGAAGAATAATCTTGTTGCAAAATATTCATAAAAAAATAATTATATCTAATGGCTTCTCAAAACATAGATGTTGAACCATCAGAAAATTAGTCAGATACAAAAGAGTAGTACATTTCAAATAGAAATAACAATAATGAAATGGATACTCATATTAAGGAAGCATACATCGAGATGTTGGAAATGTACTCTTCTTTGTAAAAGATAATCTCAATGTCAAATATTCAACAAAAACAGTTATGTCTAATGACTTTTTAAAACACAGATGACAAAAATAATGAAATGAATACTGATATTAAGGAAGCACACATCGAGATGATGGAAAAGTTCTCTTCCTCTGAAAAGTACTATTCTTCTGTATCTGACTGATTTTTTGATGGTTCGCCATCTGTGTTTTAAAAAGTTATTAGGCAACTGTTTTTGTTGAATATTTCACGTTGAGATTATTATTCTTGTCTTGATTTTTGTAGCAAAGAATTTTTGACAAAAAAATAGCTCCATTATTCCATTGTGCCATGAGTTTGTGGTCAGCATTTTGTATTTGCATCATTGTTGCTATTTTTGAGATTCTTCTTTCACAATATATCTGTCTAATATTCATATTTTCAGCAGCCTTTGATGGTTTACATTTTTTAGCTCCTTCATAGATTTGAATATAAGGATAGACCGGTACTTTAATACCTTTATTTACAAGAGGAGGTCTAGAAATAAACCGAATCATTAAGGGATGATTTTTTTAGTTGAGCGAAAGTCAATTTAAGTTTGCGTGGAAAAAACCTAGAAGATCTTTTCAAAACATATATAATATCAATAATGCCGTACAATAAGGTTCTAAAAAAGGCCTTCTTATTCAAAAATTGTATAATGAAATGAAATTCTTGGATAATTAAGTCCAAGGCTGAATTTTGAGTAGTTGATTTAAATAAAAGGCCATATTAAAGAAAACATCGAACAATAGGTTAGAATTTGGGAGAAATCTATTATTCTTGTACGATGGATTTCTTTATAAAATTCCGAACAGTATTTGCAATGTCACCAATACTTTGTTCTAATTCGTATAAAGTTTTTTCCATCCCCGCAACTATGAAGTTTGTTAGTTCGAACTTTCTACTTTATTATTAATGTGTCTAAAGTTATTAGCTAAGGCATTTACGTTGTCTAATTTTTGTTTAAAGGCATGTGCCATTCAGATGTTATCCAATAGATGTCATTCCCTTTCTGGAAGTCTTTTTAAATTATTTTTTCTAAATTGAATATTAGATTCTTGTGGAGCCACTCTTAGAGTGACATTTCCAAAGTTTATCATTCTCTAATTATTTGCAATATGAAAATAATTGGTTAGAAAATTAATTACTTGCCTACTCAAATTATCTGCTAAAATATTATTTTTTTCTCATCTATACGTTTTACCCTAAATTCATAACTATTTAGTATTTCATTTAATTTTAACCATCTTTTGTGTTTCATTTTATCAAAAATGGTCTTTTTAATAAATTTTACTATAGACTCATAATGTGTTCTATTAGTAAATTCAGCATTTAAGAATAGTTTAAAACTTTCTATATGATATATATAGCCATTATTTTATAATCTGAGCTAGTGAGATAGTTTCCTTTTATCCTATATTTTTCACTAGTATATCTACAAATCTTTTCTTCTTTTTTTGTCACTCTATTTATTTGGTTTGAAATATAAAATTCCCCCACATCCTAATTCACATCCATGTGTCTCTATTATTGTATATTCACTATCTAGAAGTAAATCTAAAGGAAGTAAACTTTTAACTAATTCTTTTATAAGTTTAACTAATTCTATTTCTATTTTATTAAAATATTTTTTGTTCTTTACTTGATATTGTACTATACTACTTTCTTTTCTAAGTTTTTAATGAAGTGTCTAGTATAATTCAAAATCCTTATAGAAGCTTCTAATTTTTTTAGTTTCTTCAATTTTATCTAGAAACTCTAAAATTGTCTATACTATATATGTGTTGGTGAAGTTGATTTTTTCCTTCTCCTAAATTATTCCTAAAAGTTCAATGATTTGTTTATTTATTTTTATTTTCTTTTTACCAATAATTAAACCATTTTCTATAAATTTATTTAAAACTATTTCTAAATGTTTCATATATTGTTTCTGGTTTTTTACTATCTACTAAAATATCAACTATATATACACAACAAATGGAAAATAACTAAAAATAGAATTCATCTTTCTTTAAAGAGGGCTCGTTCTTTAAGTCGAAGGGCATCACTAACTATTCTAAATAACTTTGTGGTGTAGTAAAAGTTGTATAAAGAATATAATCTTTTACAATTTTTATTTGTCAAAATCAAGATTTATAGTCAAATTTTGAAAATATTTTACTATTTTGTATTTTACTTATTAACATATCTTTATCTGTTATCTTATATCTATTTTCAACAATATTATCACTTAGTCTTTTGTAATTTATAACTATTTTTACTTTTCCTCTTTTAATTTTTTTATGATTCCTAACCATAAAAAAAAAAGTTTTTTGCTGACTTCTAAGTTATCTTATTACTTTCAAATCTAATAATTCTTTAATCTTTATATTAAAATCTTCTATGTCTTGATGCATGTTTCATTTGTGTTGTTCTAATCTTTATATTTTCATTTATTATTTCTACTGTAGCTTATATCTTATTTTTATTCAAGTGTCTTACGGGGTCTTCTCCTATTATCTGAATTTGTTATGCTAATTCTAAAATTCTATTTATACTATCTATCTTAGAAGAGGGTTTATTGAAAATAATTAACTCCATAGTTTTAGGTATAAAATCAGCTTTCAAAGTTTCTACAGATAAATGATTTAACTTTCTATACTTTTGATGACTATAAACCCAAACCCGACCTATTTGGCCCGATGTGATCCGGCCCAGTTGGGCCCATCTGTGAGGTCGAGGCTTATATGAGTTCGGGCTAAGAGATAGGTCGGGTCATTTGCCCCTAGCCCACGTACCTTCTTTGACCTTGACGTATGACCACTGCAAATAGGAGTCCTATTCAACCACAAACTCCTAGCTTATTACAAATTCGTGTCTAACCCAAATTGCAGTGCTCTGATGCAATCCGAACACCTTGTATAACAAGGATAAGTGCCACAGGTGATTAAGTCCTTTTAGGACTCAACTTTCCACATCTATAAATACAGGACCAAACATTATTTTCAGGTACGCTTTAAATTATATTTCAGCATATAACCTCAAGCATAAAATTCTCTATCTAACTTAAGCATCGGAGGGGCGACGAGAACACACCCCAACGCCTTTGTTTCAGGGATTGGAGATCGGAGTGTGCGGAGTTCGATTAGCCAGTAAAAGTTCATTCAGGTAACGACTTTTGGTAGCATCATTGGCGCCGTCTATGGGAAGCGCTATCAGAAGCCATGGTTAATACACGTTCAGAACATCTCTCTAGATCATCCGCTCCCAACCAGCCCCTCCCGACGATCGTCCGGGTCCCCTGGAGGTATCGTCAGGAGGACCACAACACCCGCCTGCAACAATCGCTCCGGAGCGTTCGAGGAACTCCGCCAATAGGTAGCCACGTTGACCCAGCTACTACAACAGAGAAGTATGCCCCCCGCACCTTCCCCGCAGAGTGGTCTCATGGCAAACGATCGAGTTCCCGACCCCAGTCATGGTGAGGCCGGAACCTCAGATGCACCGCATGTGCCCATAGGTTCGAGATCGATTACTATGGACTCAGCCGACCTGGCGATGATCATTCAAGAGGGAATCACCGTCAGAATGCTTCAGAAATCCCATGCAACAACTGGTTTCACCCCCAACACACCTTTCACCCCAGAAGTTCTATCATACTCCCTACCAGACCGATTTAAGTACCCTCGGGTGAAGGAATACGATGGGACAACCGACCCCATCAATCACCTCAACATATACACGGATATCATGAACTTGCAGGTCGCACCCGACGTTGTAATGTGTAAGGCCTTTCCTTAGACACTCACAAACGCAGCTAGAGATTGTTCCCCACTTTGGAACCCAACTCCATATCCTCCTTTTCCGACTTGGCTGACAAGTTCTCCGCCTTTTTTGCAAGTAATAAACGCATCAGAAAGACAGCCGCGCCACTCATGCAGATACAACAGGGACCCAATGAGACACTCCGCAGTTTCATGACAAAGTTCAATAAGGAAAGATTAATGATTCCAGATCTACATATAACGGTGGCAGTCTCCGCTCTGACGTATGCCGTAAGATGTGAGGTGTTTAAAATGTCACTGTCAAAGACCCCTCCCAAGTCAATAACAGACTTACTTACCCGGGCTGAGAAGTACATTAACATGAAAGAGACTATGTTCCCAAGAAGAGATGCCACGCCATCAAAGAAGATTGACCTCAAAAGGCCACATGAGTCGACCCAGTGCATTGACCCTTTCAGGAGTAAACCAAGGCAAGACTCGTCCCCAATACCTCTCACTCGTTTGAACACAACCAGGTCCAACTTTTTGATGGAAATCAAAGACCTTAAAGAGCTGAAGTGGCCTCCTAGACTACGGGCTCCTCCCGAATCCCGTGACAAAAGCAAGTACTGCGACTTTCACAGAGATCATGGACATACGACTGAAGGTTGCTTTGCTCTGAAGAAGGAGATAGAGGCTCTCNTAGACTACGGGCTCCTCCCGAATCCCGTGACAAAAGCAAGTACTGCGACTTTCACAGAGATCATGGACATACGACTGAAGGTTGCTTTGCTCTGAAGAAGGAGATAGAGGCTCTCATCAAGAGGGATTTCCAAGGAGCCTACGTCGGTAATGACAAATGTCATTGGAACGGTCAAAATAAAGGTAAAACTTCTGAAGACAGGGGAGATAAACAGCCAACAGCAGGAACCATCAATATCATTGTCGGAGGAACCGCATCAGGAGGAGACTCCAACAATGGGCATAAGCAGTACACAAGGCAGTATCCTTTGATCTCGACCATGGAACTAGGCAGTGTAGAGGACATCACCTTCTGATCCAAGGACTTGGAGGGTGTATCTTTTCCTCATGACGACACCTTAGTCATATCGGCAATCGTCTCTAATTTCGAGGTAAGGAGAATTCTGGTGGACAATGGGAGTGCAGCTAACGTATTATCACACGAAGCTTTTGTTTAGATGGGTATTGCAACTGAACAGCTCAAGCCGGTCAAAACCCCCTTCAAGGTTTCGGGGATGGTGTTCTTCATCCAGAAGAGATCGTGGGGTTACCTCTTACATTAGGATTAGATGGGAGGTAGGTTACATAAATCACAACCTTCCAAGTGTTCAAGTTCCTATGGCCTACAACGCCATA
>CAIGRN010079102.1:0-19511 GCA_903798345.1 Fraxinus anomala
CGGGGAATGAGGAACGGAGAAAGTGTTTATAGAACAAAGTGAGGGGAGAGTAGGATTAAACAGTATACACCACAGTGTGGCTAAAAGAATGATTCAGATACCTGATTGAAGAATGGCCACGATTCCATATTCTGAGCTCTAAGTCTATCTGCGTTAATTGCCTGATAGTTTGTTCTAGTTCTCAAAATCTTTGGTCTCTGCTCAGGGTGTTCAATTCGTGAGCAATTTCAACAATTATACAGGCATGAAGAAAAATTCAAAAGCAATCACTCTCTGGCAACAGCTTCAAAAAATAATCATATCATTTGAGCGGAAAATGCAGTTTAGCATCCATATTCCCTTTTTAATGCAGTTTTACCTGTACTTGCAAAATTGATTTCGAAGTCGTGTATATGAGTTCCCATTTCCCATTCAGCAAACTAGATTTCAGCGGCTCCTTCGTTGGGTTGACTGCCTCGAGTTTCCGAGCTATCTAACTAACAACAAAGTCAAAGGAAAATGAATAAGGACGAAACTAAACTAAAACGAGTAACAATTGAATGTTTTAATTTTACAAGTATGCAGTAAAAAGATGAGTATAGTCAATTGAAGTCTCGTATCCTCAACCCACCCTCCCCCATTAAAGAAAACGAAATAAAAAAAGACTCGCATAGCATCAATTCAATATCATACAATGATCGAACACATTTTTTAAATAATTTAATCCTTATTTTCTCCAAAATTGTTTATCCTTGAATAGAAAATGACAAGAAATGAAGAAGCCGAAAAAAGAAAAAGAAATAAACCTGATCAACTCTTTGCTGGTCATCCGGAGTGGCTTCAGCACCACGATCAAGGGGTGCAATTGCTTCAAGAAGCTCTTGCTTGATGGACTCCATATTCTTGGTTTTGTTGTTGAAGAAAGCAGAGAAGAACGAAACGTGGGTTCTCCACTTACAATAATCTGACGGCGAATTGGTTGTGGTTGAGAGGCCGTCAACGTAAAGAGTGGCTGGAAATGAGAAGTTGGAGGCGGCAGAGTGGAGGAGTTTGGGGAGTGAGGAGGCGGAGGAGTGAGTGGTGAGAGGCGGTGGCGGCGGAGAGAGTGAGGATAAGGCCATGGAATTGGAAGAGTGGTCGACGCTTCTGATGGTGCCGGTGAACCGGTGGTGTGGCTTGAGTGTACGGTCGAGAGAGAGAATGTTTTGTAACTCCTTTTGAGTGGGGGAGTAGATGGGATAAGGCGTGTGCGGCTCGCCGGCTCGCTCCACAAACGAATTGAATTGGTTTGGCTTCCTTTAGGCGAGCTGCACAACGAAGTCGACTAACGAGTTTACAAGTTAACTCGTGCAACAACTTGTTGGAGAATAAAAATGTAATTTTCTGTTAAAAATTCACGAGTCACAAGTGATCGCAAACCAATTCGACTTACTCACAAAAGGGATGAGTTTGTGGGGACGAACCTAGCTTAACGTGGATGAGTCGAGCGGCTTGATTCGACCATTTAACATTCCTAGATGGAGGGAGGGGTGTTAAACGGGTCGAGATGCTCGACTCATTAATGTATGCACTAAGCTCAGCTTGGCCCATATAGCGAGCCAGTTTGTGCTTGTGTGGGGGAGCCAAATTGCCTCCGCAAAATCCAAGTTCGGTAGCCTTTCACTATTTTTTTAGCTGAAAATTATATTTTCGAGAAAAGGATAATAAAGACAAAAATCTTTAAGGAAATGGTAAAACGTAAAAAATTCTATTTTGTTAAAAGAATTATAAAGTTGTAAAAATCTTTATCTTTATTCAGACTTGAGACCGACTACAATATATAGACGAAGTTAAAAATTATATGTAAATGTATATTTCTTATATATATGAAAAAACAAATGAAATGTCAATGCAGAATCTAAATCTAAATCTTAATGTACCAAAAAATCCATAAAGATTATAATGGCTGAAAATCTTGGATAGTTGCACTAGCCATCTTATCTTGTATTTAGTAGTTTGCATCTTGTCAATCCTTAAGTACATTAGAGATTTAAATATATCTCCTTTCAACAGCTTCTTCTATCTAACAAAATGTCAAAATCACTTGCACTAAATGTAACCTCCAATGTTACAGTTAACACTAGGACGTTAGTGGATCCCACGTATGGTACATCTACTTGCCCACGTATGGACAAGTAAAATTAACCTCGGGAGGTGAAATGCGCGTGCAATTAAATTTTTTTTTTTAGTCCCAAACTTTGGAAATCATCATTTTTTTTTTTTTTTTGTCAATTTTCGTTCCTTTTTTTTTTCCAATTTCACTTCAATTCATTGAGTTTCACCCAACAAACAACAAATATACAAGATTATGCCATAATTAATTATAAAAGCCCCTGAGTCAATTATAAGCAAAGGTCTTGACAACAAATCTTACATTAACTCATTTGTAAAAATTGTGCACATATCACGTTTCAACGACAAGGGATTGCATTTGCTCAAGTTGAAAAGGCAAAGAGGTATTCTTAAGAAGTTATCTTAAGGATGGACTTGCCATAATTGAAAAGGAAAAGGGATTGCAACAAATGAGATTTTCCTTCACTATTCTTCTCACTCATCCTTTACTTTAGATAGAGGAGACATGAAGAATCAAGAAAACGAACTTTTCAATTCTTGAAAAGCCATACCTTTCTTTCTTCTCTTCACAATCTATTTACATATAAAACCTCACATGATATGTTCTTTTTTCCATCATTAATAGCTGAATTTGGTGTTCAAATCATATCGTACTCTCCTACTAATCAATATGTCAATTACGGTCAATCGCGGTCGTGTTATGGTTAATGGAATTCAGAGACTAAGAACATACCACTACTATTGGTGCCGGCATTGCCAACGAAGTATAAGAACCACGACCACTAATCCAGCCGAAATATTGTGTCCTCGTTGTTTAGGACAAGTTGGGTACGAGCTCGACATGTCAAGGCCGAGATTTGGCTTAGATAACCGGGTGGAACCATCCCCTGCGGCCAGGGTACTGGATTCCTTGGCTCAAATGCTTGATCCACCAATCACGCAACAGCAAAATCTTGATGACGGAAGTCATGCAAGGCGCCAAGCTTATGTGTTGCTTCAATTTATAGGCCTTGATCTTCCAAGACCTGTTTCTCCTCAAGAAAATATGTAAGTGTAGATCAGCTTTATCTTTTGATTATTCATCAGTAGGTGGCAGCGGGCTCCACTCCCACCTAAGCCGATGACAATACTATCTTCTGTCATAAACAAAGTATACTTTCTATCATGGAAATTTCAGGAACTCGAACGAGCTCATCCAACAACTGACTGAAAACAACATGCCGGCCGGGCCGTCTCCGGCGCCTGATTCGGCCGTGGAGGCCCTGCCTATGGTAGCACTGACGGCCGACCATTTGGCCAACAATTCACAATGTCCCATATGCAAGGATGAATTTGAGGTTGGAACAGAAGTGAGACAACTGCCATGCAAACATTTTTATCACTCTGAATGCATTCTGCCATGGCTGCAAAGGCACAATAGCTGTCCTGTTTGTCGATTTGAATTGCAAGGATTATCAAATGATAATAGTAATATCTTTGAAGAAAATTATAATGAAAGAAGTGGTGGTGAATCGGGGAATAGTGAAAACTGGAGATGGACTCGGCTTTTCTCTCTGAGGCGGCCTCTCGGAATGGTGTTGAATTGGGCTAATCTATGTCTCGATTTTCTTGATAATACGATTAATACCGCAGTTCAAGGAGGTAAGATACTACCAACCACCTTGTTTCAAAGATAAAAATGTTAGAAAGATCTTCGGTACGTCCCATATTGTAAATAATTTATTACATCACGTTAAAGTCTAATTGTCTACGTGACAGATAACTTCTTGTGGCGCTCTTGGTTCATCCCCTAGAGTGTGCTCGCTCGCTCTATATGTGTGTATGATGTCTTAGTACTTAGATAAATATTCTATGGCATTTTTAGCAGGTAAGTTTTCTACTAATCTTCTATGGATTATACACTGCTCATCACGTGAATTTCACGGTAGAAGTCCTGATAAGAGAATCTAGTATTCTCAAGAATTGAAGCTTCTGGGATTGGATTCATAAATCTGATGCATATGAGTCAGTCTTCAAGAAATATATTGAATTAATCTAAATACGAATATGTAAAAGAAACTAAGGGCCCGTTTGATATGATTTTTGAAAAGTTAAAAATTATTTCGGAGGTTAAGAACTTGTTTTTGAACCTGTCTAAGTAATTTTTTTGAAAGTACTTTGTCTCGTTAGAAAAGATTAACCTAAAATTACTTACGAAACTCTTCAACAAGAAATATAAATAGAAGTAAAAGCTTACCAAATGAGACTAAAGAACAAAAGTTGGTGCCTTATTTGCATTCATGGTATTCATATTTGGATTCTATATTAAACACGGTTATGAAATAGAATTTAAGCAATGCAATAGAAGTTTCAAAGATGAAAAATGTCGTTTATAAGATCGTGAGACGTGCAGTTGAAACATATAATTCTTTTTAATTGTCTTGAACAAGAAATATTTAAAAGAAATCACGACAATTCAAATATTTAGATTTAACTAACATGTGATTGTATGTGTATATAATTTTAAATTTCTTCTTTCTCGATTTTCTAATATGGCACTGTATTTCTTTGTAGGTTTAAAATTTAATCTATTATTTTTCTAATTTTTTTAACGTCTTATTGTATTATCCCAATGATTTTGATTTTACCAAACTATAAAGTATCCCAATTAAAAAAAAAATTGAAAAATTGAAAAATAAATGGAAAAAAAAAGGGTCTTCTGACTTTCTCAAAAAATTTCCCCTTTCTTCTTTATTTCTATTTTTCTCCAATTAAATTGAGACACGTCAATCGCTGTAATAAAAATCTTCGTCCGAAGAATTTGGGTGGAATTTGGTGTCCTGTATGTGTGTATGTAGTTGTATTTGTGTGTGTGTGTGAGAAATTGAAGATCAAAGGGAATGTGTGGATTTCCATCCAATCCAAAGTTCTATATCCCCAGTCCCATAGTGGGCCCTACACCCACTCACCTCATCACAGTCGCCGCCACTCTCCGCCTTGGCAACGCCGTCCTCCAAAGCCGCCGCCTTCAACTTGGGTTCCTTCTTCCTCCATCCGTCAAGGTACTCTACACGAACATTTTTCAGCAAAACAATGTCGTTTTCCATGCCTTATTACATGTAGTGCACGAAATAAAAGTTCATAATTCTTTGGATCAATCGATTCATGGTAATATTAGCTTATAATTACAGATAAAATTGTTATAAATTACTAGAGCTTTGGTGGACTTAGATTATACATTAATGTGGCATATTTCCAGATTTGAGATGTGTGTGGGTGGTGTTTTTTAAATATTGAACTGATCATCCATGGAGGTCTAAAAATTCATATTCTTTTTGCTCCATTGTGACTGTCAAAGGCGTGAGAAGCTAATAATAGTTACTGTTGTGGCATTAACTCTGTCCTTGCTTCAGCAGTTCATTGTATTGCTAAAACTGAGAATAATCACACTTCAATTTTGCATGTTGTACAGAATATTTCTCGTCTTGGTGTTGTCTTTCAGTTCAAGGATATAAGGTATAAAAAGCCACTTCAATTTACAGGACGTAATGGTTTTCAATGGTGGCACGGTGCTTTGCCATTCTTGAGCTTATGTTTCTTCAATGGAGATGAAACTAGAAGTGATCATAAAGATATTGGAAAGTCATACTCAAACACATCTAGAAGAGTTTTATTTGACGGAAGGCAGTGGACCAATATTCTTCTTGCAGCCAATGTATTGTGAGTATCACTTCTTCAAACCTTTTTTTAATGAAAACCATCTTTATGAGTAGTTCTCTTTGGTATCAGAAACTCGATGCTGCTGCTTCTAACTCCTTCTGCCAAAGAACCAAACACACAGTTACTCATACGCTCTGATAAAGAGAAAATGGAAGGAAGAAAAAACGTACAGATGAACTAGAAAAGAGCTCTCAAATGCAGTCTCCTCATATTTATCTGTTTTGAGTTTTTACCCCTGATTTTCGAGCAGTCAAATTTTTTTCTCTGAATCTATTTGCAGAGTATATATAGCACAAACCCTTACAGAAGGCAAGCTCTTATTTTGGGGAGCAAAGGTCTGAATATGT
The DNA here is from genome assembly GCA_903798345.1 of Fraxinus anomala. Classification (NCBI taxonomy): domain Eukaryota; kingdom Viridiplantae; phylum Streptophyta; class Magnoliopsida; order Lamiales; family Oleaceae; genus Fraxinus; species Fraxinus anomala. The sequence continues at coordinate 6,138 of CAIGRN010079102.1, forward strand.
GGCTGACACTGCAGTACTACTGTCTTTACATTCATATTGAGAATTTTGTTATATAAATTCTTATGGAGTTCCATATCCTTGTAGATCAATAGTCTTATAAATGAAGGGCAGTTGTGGAGGCTAGCTACATCATCCTTTCTGCATGCAAATATTGTGCATCTGATGGTTTGATTTGAATTACTACAAATTAAATGCTTGTTTAGTCCGACACTTTACTTGTTTATTGAAAAGAAATTTCCTTTTCAGGTCAATTGTTATTCTTTAAACTCTGTTGGTCCTACTGTCGAGAAAATATGCGGTCCTAGAAGATACCTTACGATATACATCACCTCTGCCGTAGCAAGTAAACACTGATATCATTTACAATAGACAATGCATTTCTTATCTCAAAATGTACAGAATTGTTCTGATTAAGTCATATAAAGAAAATCAGGTTCGGCAGTGAGTTATTGGTTCAGCAAAGCACCTGCTGTTGGCGCATCAGGAGCTATTTTTGGATTAGTAAGCTCTTGAACTGTGAAGTTACCAACTTTGTTGACTTTTTAAGTTGATTACTATTGTATAACTAAAACATCTGTTACCAAATCCGAGTCAAAGGTGGGGGGAGGGAAGGTTTCTATTATCAGGATATGAGTTTAATATAAATCATTTATCCAGCCACGTATATGTTTGCAGTAGCTTCTGAACTCAAATTGTATATTCAATAACCGTATAAATCTTCTAAAGGTGCATCAATTTTATGCATGCTTCGGTTTCTTCGCATAAAATCATTACATCAATCTTTACTCTATTGATTTAAATGATAAAGCTCAACTTACTGAGTAAACAAACTTAATAGACAAGGTTCATACAGTTATGAGAAGCTATATGAAAACCTACAGAACTTTCAGAACCAGGAAACATTCTTTTCTGCATCCTTGTTTCACCTATCTATGTGTGTTTAATTGCTTAAATTTGTTGGCACAATCAGGTAGGATCTTTTACTATGTTTGTCCTGAGGCACAGGGGCATGGTCAAAGGCAGTGAGGGACATCTACAATATATAGCACAAGTGATCGTGTTGAATATGGTATGCTACTCACATTTCTCAGATTCACAATCCCTATAATGTGGTGTATAAATCACGGATTTTACTTGTAACTCAAATACGTGATCAAGACTTTGAATCCATATACTACATCCAAACCATAGTGCATCTTAAGGACCTCAACCAGGTCTCCAGATTACACCCATTGCTCGTATTTCATTCTTTAGGCACAGATTAGGCTTTTTATCATCAATTTTTTTGGTCTATTCTACATAATGTTGGGTAGCTGCTTGAATCTGGAGGTGCTGGTAACACGTTTATTGGGTTGGGAGTTATAATTACAGTAGTTATGTTCACCACTTTTCATTTGTCTACGAATGAAATTGACCTTCCTTCTGCAGGCTTTTGGACTTCTATCTGAAGGCATTGATAACTGGGGTCACGTAAGTATGATTAACTTACTTTTATTGTGTAGTACTCTCTTTGATGTACTTGCTTTCATAACAGCTGATATTCTTGTGTTTGAGAAAGATGTCCGCACGATTCTTAATTAGTTCTCTTTTTATTTACAATTCTCTTAAAACTGCTGGCTGGGTGCTAACTTGTTTTAGAATAACTTCACTTAATTTATGAGATAAAACTGTGAATAGAGAAATTACCATACAAATGCAATCCCCTGTAGGGTGGCACTTTATTGCTTCATGCAAGTGTGTCGTGTTTGTCAGAAGTACCCAACAAGGGAAGTTGTGATCAATATCAACTGTCAAGAAACATTTTAGTTCCAATTATTTCTTTATGACATTCTTTACCATAGTATTGAAGTTTATAAATTCTTCATTCCGTCGTAGAATTTATATTGGGTCTGATTTGATCGTTTTCTCATACGTTCCAAACTTAAGGTAGGAGGCTTGATAGGTGGAGCCGCTGTATCTTGGCTTCACGGTCCTGCATGGAAGGTTGAATCAGTTTCACGCAATGGACGACAAATTTTTACAGACAAAGCACCACTTTTCTCCCTCATGAAGAGATATACCAAGTAATGCAGAGCATAGGCTGTTTTGAGGACTCTTTTACCACTAGGTTCAGCCGCATAGAGGATAGGAGAAAGGATAGATCTCCCATCATCTTTACTCTAAAGATTAACATTGAAAAATGGATGTGACATCATGTATGGTTACTACAAAATTAATGTTGGCCTATAAGAGAACAAAGGTTCAATACTTCTACAGTCAATTAGTCTTTGTACAGCACTTGATCTTGAGTATAAATGAATGGATCTCAAGTGGCGTAAATACAAGATAAATATCTTAATACATTTGGAAACTTAGTATGCCCGAAGATAGGTTCTAGATAGTTTAAAACGTAAAAAATTAGAGTATGTTCGACAAGTTGTTTATAATGCTTGGGCCTTTTTTCGTCAAATCACTATTTATCCACACATTTTAGCATATTAATTATATAGACATACTTAATGACGTTTTATAAGATATAAGCATAATTTTACTTTAGACTTTGTTTTATTGAAAGACAATTTAGTCCCCATTTGCTTCTCTAAAAATCAAAATTTTAGTATAATTTTATGAAAAGTTGATAAAATATAGTCAAAAGTCGAAAACAGTTTTGAACTTCAAGAAGTGCTGTTAAAGTTAAATTGTTGACTTTGAATTAAATTTTTATCAATTATTTTAGTCAAACAAAATAGGTGTTTAATGTGATGCTTTTCGTATAACATACATGGTAAATACAGTTCTTCTAAACTCATTAGATTCTTATTACGAGCACAAATTTTTTCATGAATGAGAGACGGTGAGACTTGGAACTCCTCGTGTTTCTCCATTCTCATACATTGTTGAACTATCTTGCTCAAAATTTTAACAAATACATCCATGACAATTATTTTTCAAAATTTGGTATGGTGCAGAAGAGATCTTTCACTGAAACAGTGGATGTTTATTGTAAATTACCTCAAGAAACCAATATTCAGCAATCACCAACATTCAAATAGATAAAACCCTAAAAAAGGAGATGACAATGGGTCTTTCAACTCTAGATAGTGTACATGAACATTGGCAAGATGTATTGCCATTGTTACGGAAATATTGACATGAACTTGATGTATACAGTACAATAAAATTTACTCTATCAAATAACTCAATACACGGATAATGAAAAGACGAAAAAGAGAGCAAGATCCATAAAAATGAAATTCTGTCTTCATTGATTATGCTTGAGGTCATCATATAACTTTGTCAATTGAACTAAATGGGATCATGAACTTGTTTATTAAATTGTTGAACTCTAGAATTGAAATGCTCCCCAAAAAGATTGATAGCATGAATGATTACTCAAAGAAACTCTTGCTACAAATTAATTCAAAAGTTTAAACGTTGGTGTAAGAAGTGTTAGGTGTTTATTCTACTTAGTATCAAACAGATCAATATGCACACTTGTGTCAGAATCTGATCAATAAACACAAACAAATCATGAATCCATTTTTCTTCAATCTTATTCGAGGGAATTCCCCACATGCAACACAAGTTTCGAGAGGGGTAAGAAGCTGGTGACCCAGAAGTCGATCTCCAACTTGGTAATAGAAAATATAATAACAGACAAAAAGAAAAGGTAAAATGAAAAAAATGATTTCATCATCAAATATAATGCACCTCTGAGACCAATTTTATTGGATCAATAGCATTACGGTTCATCATTAAAGGAGGTGAAAAGAGTAGTAATTTTGAACATATGGTCAAATATTAAATGCAAAATCCTAAAGTGGTCTGCTAATGTGCAGAAAAATAATAAATGAAGATTGCGTAGTGATAGCAAAATAAAATTTTGATTGACAACACAGAAGCACAAAAAGATGGTTTAGGCAACCAAAAAATGAATAATGGTATTTGTCATCATGATGATAGGTTCAATTAAATGCAAAGACATTCAATCCATGTTAATGAACCTAGGCTTAAATGTCATCTAAACTTGATGATGACAAATAACATTACTCAAAAAAATTGCTAAGAAAATAAAAATTTTAGTTGGGAGAACAATTTTCCATACTTTAGCCAGGGAAGAATCTGCAAGAAATCAGATAGTGGTGACTGAGGGTTTGGCATGGGTGGGTGCTAGTGGTGACTGGATAGATACATTCGGTGTAAAGGTAACTAATCATCCTCGAGCATTAATAGATTATCCAAGACCAAAATACGGCATATAGTTATTCTTCTTTATGAAAATTAAACATATTTCCACAAGTTAATATCTTCGTTAGCATATTTTGATTCTCCTCCTTGCAAATGTTCAGAAAGAACCCGGAAGTCTTACATTTGATTTTTTTCTGAAAACTGCAAGGAAGCATTCTTGGATGGTCAGTTGTATTGAGGAGTCATTCCCTTTGGGAAGTCACATCCCATATGATCCCGTGCAATAGGCCTTCGACCTTTTGGTTTTGACCTGCAACTTTCCTACTTCATGTACACTTGTATGCTTATCATACCCACTCGACCTCTTAACTGGCAAAACTGTGAGCAGCTATCAAACATATTCGGATTATGTGCAAAAGATATCTCACGATATCCAAAAGAGAAAAGAGAAAGTCAACATTCCAAATAAGTGGAACCACTGGATCCTCCTGCATAAAGAGCCTACCGCAAAAGCTGCAAAGGAACGCAGTCTGTTACTATGCTAATCAAGAGCAGCCAAAAATATACACCCATATGAGATGAGATGAGATGATCAAACATCTTTGGACTCAGTAAACATAGTATAAAATAGTAAAGAAAGAACATTAATTGTTGACATACGAGAGAAGAAACAATAATAGGATGGTAAAAAATTAGCATGTAAGAAAGGACTAAAGAAGCTAGGTTTGTTTGAGACTCTTCATTATCTTTCCCTCTTGTTGAAAAGTAAAGAGGAGGAGGTGCAGTTTAATAGCAATGTTGTCTAAACTCGTATCGTATGGACTGATGTATTGAAATCGGAATATCACGGACTAAATTGAAACTTCTATATAATTTAAGGACTGTGGAACAGGGTAAATAGTTTCTCAATTTTCCCTATTTGGCTTCATGGAGTTATGCATCACCTATATGGATAGTAGCATCAACACTTATTGCATAATGTCTTTGCTTTGTAAGTACTCTTTTGCTAACTATTTGTTCCTACCTGTTCAAATGGCAGCTACAAAAGAAGTAAAACTAATCCTAGTCTTCGCTACTTTTTGCCAATAGTATTCACATTTACTTTCTTTCTCCTTTTCAGAACGATTACAGTTGCTACAACATTTTCCATCTTTCAATTCCTCGTTTGAAAGCATATGAAATGAAAAAGGATATTTATGCTCGATGATATGCCATATAAAACCCCAAAATTCCTACACTGTCATCAGAAAACATTTCATCTCTCAAAATGTTATGTGCATGCATCAGGCCTGCTAAGGTTGCTAGTAGTATTTACCAATTCCCTTGATCCCTTCTATTCTTTTGATGGAATTCCAATATAAAGAGATGCCCCAATAGAAGTGTTTAGAAGAAAGTACCATTTCTCAGTCCCCTCTTTTTACTCTGTTCAATTGAATAGCAATAAGCAACTCAAGCAAACAGATCAAAACAAATTACTACTCTTTATGATTATAGAAAAGAAAAGAGAGTGGAACATAAAGGTCTATCCAAATCATTTAATAGATGAGAGCTTATCAACTAGTTTCCAACATTAAAGCAGTGTGCAATATATCATATTATGTGTAGAAACTTACATGATGAGGAATGCAGCAAATCATGTGAGGGAGATACCAAACCTGTCCTAATCGTTTCCTCCTGACCCTGAGGTTCAAATGCAGTGCTTGGAGGCAAAGAAAGGCTTGTATAAATCTGTTGTTGTGTGGGACCTCTGGGGGGTGGCTGAACAGAAGCACGAGGTGATAAATATGGAAACATTTGGTCAGAGTGAGATGTTGAAGGGCTTGGTGGATCCGTGGAACCACAATGTGAACCACCTGCTAACAAAGGTGCAGGAGAATTGGAAATGGGAGATAACAAATGGTAAGGGTCAGTTTCAGGTCTAGGGGCAGAAGTCTGGCTTGGATCAGATGGTGCAGAGGCATAACATTTAGGGCAGGGCAGTGGTGACAAATCAATGTTCGGTGGGGTAGCTGGAGAACAAGATGGAGACAGAGTTGGCACCACGTTGTAACTTTGCTCTGGAGATAGAGATGGAACTGGAGATGGAGATGGAGTTGGAGTTGGTGCACAAAGTGAATGGTTTAGAAAGGCAGATAGGCTGATTTCCTTGACTTTGCCGAAGACAGTATGATCAAGGCCTAGATTCATTGCAGGAGCAGAACCAGCAATTGTTTCAGCCAATTGTTTCAATCTCTCAGGTTGTAGGCTCCCTTGATCTGGTACCACTGACGCTTGAACTGTAACTGGAGGATCTTTTGTCGAGCCAATCTTGTTTGTCACCTGAATATACACATTCTGCATTCGGAGAAATTTTTATCAAGGATATACAAATTTAGAAAGAATGTACTACACGACATGTTAATAGATATAGCAAGGTGAAACACAAATTTGATGGTTGTTAGCATTCCAGGGGAAAATTTTGAAAAGGTATATATCTGACAAAGCACAAATCAAAATTGAGAATTCGAATTTTTAAAAACGTATAAAAAAATGTAATAGACCTTATCTAAGATCCCTCAGCAACTTAAACAGAACCCGGTGGTGTGCATCCATCAAGATAAATCTCTCAGAATGATAACATTTCTGAATTTGGAAGACATATTTTACAGTCCATAGATTCTCTGAAATAGAATGAACCAGGTTTGGGCTGCTCTAGTTTATTAATTATAAGTAAACATGAAATACAGCAGGTTGTGATAGCATCAAAATCATGGTTGAAAATAACTTTTAATGTCAAACCTCTCAGCTACATAACCAGTATTTTACGAAGACTTAACCACTAGTACCAACTAAAATGTAGAGGAAGTCCAACATAAACATAAATATACCTCTTCAGGCCTCAGATGCAATCCCGATTTAAGCTCTTCCTTCAGCTCAAGAAGATTTTCCTTTATTTCAAAAATCGAGCTATTGAGAGTGAAGTTAAAGAGGACCTGAGGTATCTGCATGATCAGAACAGATCGCTCAGGGACCACGGTGATTCCACGCGGAAATTTCAAAATCTCAAATGAAGATGGCTCTCCAAAAATTGGGGTGGTCAGTGTTAAATTGTATTGTTGAAGAAACAGATCAATTAAGGATGACTTTAGCACACTCAATGACACAGGATTTATCGAAGTATTTATTGGATCAGAAAGGAAGCCAAACACCACGTTAGTCCAGTTTGATACAGTCGCTGGATGCATGGACAGGACAACGACCTGTGAAAATACCGACAGATCACTTCTCACTCCTAGTCAAATACTCAATACAAATTGCCTGTACAATGTAAAAATTGAAACAGACCTTCGAGGAAGGGACACCGATCTCTTCATTGACATCGTATTCTAGTCTTGCAATGTACGGAACAAGCTCTGAAATTGGTCTGCATAGCGTGAAGTATGCTTGAACAGTGGCTGAAATAAAAACAAAAAATGACTGAGAAGGACCAAGCATGTATATGGAAAATCAAAGCAGCAACCTGTAAGCTACATATTATAATCTTTACTTTTAATTTGCTTGTCTCAGTTTCTGTGACCAGTTCAGAAATAAAAGCCTTGTAAAGATTTAAGGAAAAAAGCATAAAGATAATGTTTAAACATTTTCATCCACATTTCAGCCACAGCAGGAAAATAAGAATTGAAGAATGGAAGTGAAAAGGAAGCAACTGCTAAACAATGAGGCTAATATCTCTCATGTCGAAGCTCTGTCCAAATCCTGCTAAGGGAATCTCGGACAGAAGTAATCATACAAAGCCCCTGTTTGATGGCCATTATTTGGCCAAAATAATGTTTTGAATAGTTATTTTTAGGAGAACGTGTGATTAAAGTGGAGGGAGAAATTTTAGATTTACGTGCAAAATATTTTGTTGAGTGAATGTAAGGTTGACAATGAGTGCGTAGAAAAAAAAAAGGTTTTCAAATGATGGTTGTCAAAGAGGGGAAAAGTTATGCTGCTTGTGTTTATTGTCAGGGCTTGGCAATATAAATACATAGGTTAGCCCACATGGGCAGGGTATATGCTCACAAATGGGAGTCAATTTCATCTTTGCTGATGAGAGGTTACCCAGGAAAACTTCCAATAAAACAAAGACATATTCATGCAAAGCCCTCTTAAATTTTGTACGACTACGAGAAAAATGTTATTCCAAGAACAAAGTTCCACTTCATAAACAAGAAAAAATATCTCTCTCCTCCTTAAACTAGACACCAAATAGACATGCAATGCTCTGGTAATTGATTTCAATCTCACCAAAGGAAATCGAAGCTCGTTGGTAACACTGATGCACAAGTTTGAGAATCGCAGATCAGAACATTGCCATAGACTTACATATGTTTACATAGTATTCATTGTTCGGTACTTCCTGGAATCAAATTTTAAAGACGTTGTCCAGCAACTTGTATTCGCATACAACCTTGATGTGTAGATAGAAGAAGATTAAGTCCCCCATGATCACATAACTAATCTACCACGATATATGCTGATTTATTCAAACTGTATCAAGAAGTAGATCCTCCGTTCATTACTATTACCATAATGTTTCAACTTTCAATGGTTTCCTACAATATTTGGGTAATAGAAAAAAAGGCATATATACAAGTTCAAATAGTTACCTCTATTCGTACTTGATTACATTGTAAATTGTCACAAAGTTGCTCAGCCAAAAATTTACCTACCAACTTACTTTTTTGGACCTTTGGTAATTTTGACATTTTATCATGCTAAATATAAAAGATAAATGAAAAATAAAATTTTCGTTAGAAAAATTAAAGAAAAATTGTTTTGGACGATTTGAAACATTTTCAAGTTTTAATTTATGGATGCGATGAAAATTACTCAAAATATTCAAAATGGTCAAGGAGATAATTACATATGATTCAAATAAATCCAGAGTGAATCTAGGCCAGCGATTTATTTTTTTCTTGACAAAACTGATGTCCACTAGCCATTGACGGGGGGAAAAAAAAATCAAACATAATAACCTTCAATTGCCGCTTAAGAAACCCCCAAACAAAATCATATAAAACAATTAATAATATTACAAATCACCAGAAAACCCTAAGTTAAAAGCACGGGACAACAAAAACTAAACAAAGAACCCTAATTACAAAATAACAGTAAAATCCCCCAACACAAAAATTCAAAACTTAGAATAAGCAGATAAAAAATAATTACCACTGAGCTTGATGGAGTCTTTAGCATCAAACCCAGCTTTTCTATTGCGAACAGGAAGAACCCAAAACACGGCGGAAAGAAAAATAGCTACGCTAAGTATCAAAACCAGAAAACATTTGAAATTAAACTCTTGGAAGATTCTAAAAACGACCACCGAACATCTACGGCCGAAGAAGGTTCTAGAAATGGGATTCTGAGAGTGTTGCCGTCGTTGCTGCTGCACAACTGGTAGTCGTTGATTATCGACTTTCCCCATTTCCACCACAGCATCTGTTCTGGCGGTGCTCTCTCTCTTTAGAATTGTATGTATGGGCGTATGGGTGGAAATGGAGAGTATTTGTTCCTCTCTCTAGATGGTGTGGTGACAACTGGGGGGATCATTGACAAGTGGTGTCGACGCTGAATATGAATAAATCACTACTGACTACAGTTCAAATGCTTTGCCTTTGCGAAATAAAAAACTATTTTTCTTAGTGTTTAGCAATTTAATAATAAGAGCATCTTAAAATCAACACGCGTAAAGTATAATTAGGCGTCTACAATTTTTCTTATTTTTAATTAGTATAAATTTATTAATGATCATCCAATTTTATATTTATTGTACTCAATTCAATTTTGTTTCACTATTTATAGTCACCGGTATAAAGTTTGGGTAACCACGATTAAAGCTTGAGATTTTCATCCGAGGGCTTGGGCATGCTTTTAGAACACTGTTTTAAACATAAGATACTTTTTTATTTTAAAAGACTAACTTTTAAAATTATATTTCAATGACTCTTTAACTTAACATTTTAAAATAGAAAATGAGTTTGACTCTTTAAATTTAAAGAGTCAACTCACTCTTTATAATTAAGCTCTCGTTTGATCCCCATTTTTTTGAAAATACATTTTTCTCTTTTCAAAAACACATTCTTTAATAAAATAATATTATAAGCAAACCTAAAACTTTTTCTTATTTTTTAACCACATATTTTCCATCAATCTATTATTCCAAAATGCATTCTAATTTCTACACTAAAAATGAGCTTCAAACAGACTATGAATGCATTCAAAGTATTTAAATTTTAATGAAGAAAAATAATATAATAATTTGGATAGAAACTAATGAAAACAAAAGATATGAAAAAATAATAAATAAATTCTCGAAATCTTACATCCAAAAAAGTTATATCCCATGTAAATTTTCGAATGCAATATTACATGGGGTATGATTTTTTTTGACGTAAATTTTCGATTGTAAAATTTCTCCCAATTTCTTTACAAATTCTATTGTACTCCCTAATTTTAAATTTCTGCGTTCGCCCTTGAGTAATGGTGAATATGACGAATCGAAGAATGACTTTTTTTTAATAAGAGTTCATTAGCCATTTTAATTAGGGATTTTTTTTTTCTTTTTGATTAATCGGAAAGCCATAAAGACATGATTTCCTTTTTAAATTAAAATATATGAGAACGCGTTACAAGGTTTCCTTTAAATTCATGTAATATTTTATACAAAAATTATTCAAAATCAACATATATGTGCACTACCCCCGTGTTCTTTATGATTATTAATTAATCGATTTCTAATTCGGGAGACGAGTCAAATTATTTTAAAAGTAACTTTAAAGTTGAGATTTGATTATTTTGAATTTGAGTTTTGATGGTTCATGATTAATTTGTCAAAAAAAAGAGTTGGCCATTCCCTTGCATCCACGTTGTAAATGAGGTTTAGTGAATGTGAAGTTAGGTCCAATATTAAAACGACAAGAATGAAATTTCATAATTATGTTGTGAAAACAAAATCATTAGGTATCCTATAGTGATTGACAAACAGGACTTAAATGTAACCTGAAGTGGACATGGAAAGGGATGAATTTTAAATTTTATTTGATTTAACGAAAAGCGCCGACAGAATTTAAATTAAAGTTAATAGTTAATATTTACCATATATTTTAAGGGACGCTCAATTTTTATTAATTTTTAATCACATATTTTATCTACTTTTATCAAAATTTATTAAAAAAATAATTTTTAACAAAATCAAACAAAGACCAATTCTTCTTATTTTTGAATTTTGCATTTCTTATGTTACTATTTATTACTTATGTCATAATTAAGATTATTCACAAAGGATATGCATGCAATTAGATTAAGTCATGTTTGACAACTTTTAATTTAATTTAATTTTTGTTACGTGATTTCACCACACATTCACGTAATAAAATATTCTACACTTAAATCCATAATTTTTCCATTATATTCAACCACACATTCTCCAAAAGATATTATTCAAAACTACGTTTTTAACTTTTAAGGCCTCCAAACCGGGGCTAAATTGGTAAGTTTAGAGCATGTTTGGCAAATAAAATCTTGTGAGATGTTTTCTCCATATTTGACCTAATTTTTTATATTTGCAATTTGACCAACGAGCTTTAAAGTGTCATTTATATATCTCCATTGATAATTGTTAGGTTTTAGTTGATTTTGTAACTGAAAAATTCTGTGGACAAAATGACTTAATTTGATAGGATGTAAAAGTTCAATGAGTACTGTTCAAAAGTTAGTTAGTAGGTCTAGAGTTTNATAGGATGTAAAAGTTCAATGAGTACTGTTCAAAAGTTAGTTAGTAGGTCTAGAGTTTCGAATTTGGAATAAGGAGGAAAACGACGCGAATTTTCGTTGGACTGTCACCAATAGTTGGCTCGAGCTACAAAAGCAGAAATATCGTCGTTAGACCATCACTCCTCCTTCGCTCGAACGACAGGCTGTTACTCGACTATTGCTGGGCCCTCGCTCGAGCGACAGTGCTATCCTGAAAATTTTTATTTCGCTGTTTCAATATTTTTTACCCGATCCATTCGTTTCTTGACCAATCTATAAATATCAGAACTACCTGTACGTTTTTTCCAAGGTTTAATATTGAGAAAAAAATCTAGAGAGTAAATCCTCCAAATTACTATTTTCAACATTCATCTTCCGTGAGATCTTTTGAGAGAAAAAACATTAGTTCAAAAATCCAAATACCAAATCAGTGAATTTAGTCTGTTGAACTTTGAGAGAGATTCATCTGTGAGAGAATTATCATATTCCATCTTTCAATCTCATCCATTGTGATTGTTTTGGTGAGAAAAATATCGTTCCTATAGTCCAAATACCAAATCACTACTTCATCTACATTTGGTCAGAGTTCTGAAGATAGAAGGAAGTTGACATGAGTTCATGTCTGTGAAAAATGGGTCGTTCTTCGTGGTCCACGGGAGATAAACAAATTCACAATGTTTGGAGTGCTGCAGGGTAGCAAATTTCACGGAGAACTTTGGCAACATCAGCTAAGGATTGGTGTAGGGGAGCACGGGATCCACGGAGAGCTGTACATAGTGCAGTTGGGTGATCAGATAGTACAGATCGTCTAATCTGATAGATCGAAAGTTGTTAAATTCGTTTATAATGGATTGATTGGCAAAGTGGCCGAAGTTTTTTTCCAGTTGGATTTCTCCGTGATCATCCTGGTGTAGATTTACTGCTTTCATTATATTGATTGATCCGATATTCCGACGTATGACTAAATTGACTTGCATGAATAACTATATAGAAAATAATTAAAAAGTGACTTGTTGCTTTTTAATTCATTAATAATTTTAATTATGTATTATACACATATTCATCCCCTCTAGGTGTTGTTATGGTCGAACGACTCGCTTTTCAATAATATTTGAAGATATTGAAATAACAAAATTAGAGGAAGTATTTGATAAAGTATTCTTATTTAGTACCGCTGATATTAAAGCACCAATTTAGGTAGTACTAATGAGACATTAAATAAGTGGTACAATTAAATGACCCACTTAATTATACTTCTTATTAAGCTTATCACATTATGTCAAATATAATGATGTTATAGCACCACTGATACTAAATAACATTATTCTTTGATAAATAGAGTTACGTTGGACAAGTCGTGTTCATTAATTTCAATATTTAAAGTAAAGGATTACTCCATTGATTATCTACGATTGTATAAATTAGAATCTC
>CAIGRN010079109.1:0-11251 GCA_903798345.1 Fraxinus anomala
GCTACAGCCCACCCCAGCCCCCCCTGGCTCCGCCCCTGGTTGTGGACGACCAAGGATCATAGACTCATCCTTGGGGCCAGATTTCCAAGTTTTTATAACATACATGTTAACTCTTTCATTTCAACTTGTCAACTCACTATCCCAGTTGTATGGAAGAAATCTATATCCCCAAGGGATCGGGGTATTTTTCCATCACTAGCAATGGAGTTTTTAACCCATTTATGTTATGTTACAAGGTAAAATTCTATACCAGCAAGGAACAAAGGTTGTACATTTACAAATTTCACATAATAACATACAGCAATTTCTGTACATTAGAGCATAAAAATTCCAAAAATACAAAGTTACAAGTTGATCGTCACATTACATGTATTTAGATGTCAATCGGGGCTTCAAATGTGAAAGCCAAATCAATTTTTTTTTCCCCAAAATTTCCCAGCATTTTTATTGATGTCCATTTCATACAGATGCTCTCTCTCACATCCTCTGGCTTCTCAAGAAAGGCGTCTAACTTCCAAGTTCCAAGCATATGAATATCTTAAAGTCTGATGATCTGATGGCTTTCTTGCACCAATAATATTCAGAAAATCGAGACCCCTGGAGCTTGTGATCCTAATACCTTATCGTCTATGATTAGTGTGATCCAGGCCAGAGTCTTGACAGTAGCCTATGCTCGCTCACATTGCCTGCAGATAATCGCCTCATCGTCTGCCACAGTTCCTTGGCCTTACCTGTTCTTAAAGGACCCGAGCTAGAGTGCCTCCTGAATGACTCGGAATCTTGTCTATCATACTTAGTGGGCGAACTCAACAGCTCAGACATGGAAAGATTCCTCTGAACATCGAACCGGTAATCATAATTAGAGATTGGGGACTGAGTTAGCAAAGGATCTGGCAAATGGTCTGAATTGGTATCGATCCTAGCATCATCTATGCCTATAGACAAATTCTCCTGACTACAACTTGATCCGAGTTCTTTCGTTTCTTCACACTCATTACATACTAGTTTCAACGCCTGAACTACCTCGCCCATAAAAGGTCTGTGTGATACCTCTGGTTGAACACACATTGAAGCAATAGCAGCTACTTTTGCAATACTGTCGAAAGGAAAATCTGGCCCCAAGGATGAGTCTACGATCAATTCTAAACCTTCTCGACTTGTGAGGAGTGGGCGTGCCCAAGAAACTAAATTTTCTTGACCTGGTGGTTGAGACATGTCTACCGGTTTTCTTCCAGTTAGGAGTTCTAGAAGGACTACGCCATAGCTATAAACATCGCTTTTCACGAGAAGATGCCCAGTCATTGCATACTCTGGAGCTACATACCTGGTTCAAGTATGAAGACAAAATTTAAAAGTTTAAACATGAAAGATTCATACATAAGATAAAAGGGATTTCAAAATATGGAAAAAGAAAAAGGGCACCCTGTAAGATAAAGTCTGTTAAATTAAAACTGTGCTCTATAGTTGGTCTTTCCAAAACTCCTTCGAGAAATTATAATGAGAAATTGGAGAAAAATGATGTTTTAAATAGTGATTTTTTGGAGAATGTGTGGTAAAAAGTGGGGAAAAGTTTTAGATTTACGTTCAAAATATTTTATTGTGTGAACGTGTTGTTAAAAATGAGTATGAAAAATAAAGAGTTTTGTTTTAATGGGAGTCAAACGTGGGCTTAGTTTTTAACTAGACCATTAGCTCTTTAAGCGAAGTTAAATTGAAAATTATATGTTTAGGCAGGAAAGTATAAGGTTCCCATTTTTCCTGTTCAAAAGAAGTACAATAATACATCAGTTTACTATTAAGCTAAAACGAATATGCATTACCCGAAGGTTCCCATGACACGAGTTGATATGTGTCTGTTCTCTTCATCCAATCCAGTACGCGCCAAACCAAAGTCGGATACTTTGGGAGTAAAATCTTTTTCGAGTAAGATGTTGCTGGCCTTGAAGTCCCTGTGTATGACACGAGGGCTTGAATCTTCATGCAGATAGGCTAGAGCTCTAGCAGCCCCAAGTGCAATCTTCAGCCGGGCACTCCAATCAAGTGGAACAGTTTCTCTGTCAATGCCTGAGAGCAAGCATAAGCATTTATATTTATATAGCCATTGAAAAGACTTCTGCAGAGAATGACCTCATTAAAAGTTCATACCATGTAGATGAGACTCCACACTGCCATTTGGAATAAGTTCATACACTAAGCAGCGACTTCGATCTTCAATACATATACCAATCAACTTTACTAAGTTCCTATGATGAAGGCGGCTGAGCATTTCGACTTCAGCCAAGAATTCACGACCACCCTGCTGATCATCTCTCTTTAATATCTTCACAGCAACTTTTGTCCCGTCTTCAAGCACACCACTGTAAACACGTCCAAAGCCACCTTCACCTAGGACTCTCATCTCGTTGAAGTAATCAGTAGCTCTCTCAATGTCACTAGAACTGAATGTCTTCGCAGAGCCAGTATATGCTGCAATGCTAGAACCCAAAGAGAATGAAGCAGAATTGGGTCCACTTCCAACTATAGATGCAGCAACACCTACAGATTGTACATTTTATTGTCTTGTCAGGGAAAGATTTTGAATTTGGCTCATCTCAGAGACGATTTCTAGATGGAAATTTACCCACTTAACCAGATCTATTTATTCAATACCGTACATTAGAGGTGTGCCACTAACAAACTAATCTTAATTTAACTTAGATTAAGCAAGTTAGCAGCATCTCTGGACTTCATATCTACAGGATAAGAATGAGGAAAGTACTTTGGCGCTCATATTTCTTCAAAAACTCTTGAAGCTTCACCTGCTTCTCAGAATATTTTCGAGTTTCACTAAAATCTTTCAGAATTAGCATTTGTTTCGAGTGGCTGTAGAGGCATAACTTCATAAAAAAGCCATATATATTATGTACACAAATGCAAAAAGTAATCAACTTCTGAGAATAGGAACTTTTAAATATGAAGTTCATTGAGATAACAAAGCCAGCCAAGATCTTTAAGCAACAACAGTAAAAAACAAATATAAAAAATTAGACAACCTAGATTTTACCTGATGATTTTGCAAGGGAACCGATCATGGTTGGTGAAGTTGAATCTCGTTGTGAAACGTTGTCTCTGTGTTTGAAGAGCATAACCCATGCAATAACACACAATAAGATAACAGCTACAGAAGCAGACAAGACTATTATTGCTACAATGCTTCGGCTAGGCCCACGACTATGCTGCTTCCCCCTTACATCAACCCCAAGGGGCTGCGTAGTCCTTGCATTATTGTCATGACCAGGATATGGCTTACTGCCTATGATACCAATGGTTGAAGGAGGCAAAGGCGGAGAGGGGGGAAGACCTACAATTTTTATATTTTCAATTCAAGTAGTCAGGTTAAACAATAAATGTGAATGTGATTCAAAAAGATATGGATGCGATCAAAACCTGGATAGCGCACATATAATACATCGTAATCACCAAAAAATGAAGTTTTTATGACCACTTGCTTGTGCCAGAATCTTTGAAACGTCAAATACGCTGAAGTACCATCAAATCTTTCCCCCAGGGGTACCAAATCAATAAGGACAATGGTCTTTGCTGGATTTTCACCAGCTGCATTTGCTCCCATTATACGCACTTGGCTTTGCTTCATTAATACTCCAGCGGCAAGTTCTGCTGCTAGTTCTGAAACTAAAGGGAAGAAGGTATACAGTGCTACACTAAGGTGCAGTGCCACTTGCATGGGCAACACACAAACACAGGGAGATTCAAGCAGACCATATGTATATGGCTCGGCACAAGTCAACGGTGCACAATCTACATAAGTAAGTTAAACATTGGAATATGGCAGTAGAAAATATTGTAAAACATAAAGCAAAAAAACCAAGAAACTGTAGTAAAAAAAGAAAGATGTA
The DNA here is from genome assembly GCA_903798345.1 of Fraxinus anomala. Taxonomy (NCBI): domain Eukaryota; kingdom Viridiplantae; phylum Streptophyta; class Magnoliopsida; order Lamiales; family Oleaceae; genus Fraxinus; species Fraxinus anomala. Next base: position 3,897 of record CAIGRN010079109.1, read on the forward strand.
TATGTACGCACCTTTATGAGGAGGTGGAGGTGGCAGTGCTTGCAACGGTGGCGGAAGTGGCATCTTTGGATTTTTTGGAGAAGAGTATCCAGAAGGAGACATTTTCGGGGGCGGAATGAAGGGCGCTTGCAAATGCAAAGATGGTAAATGTATAAGTATCATTGAAGCAGCAAATAAAAATTAACAAAATCAAACTTTGAGAGGGGTTATTTACTCTCCCCATGTTAAAGGGAGAACAACAGATATTCTTACTTTTCCTTTGCCCAAATGGAGATGTTGAAGATGGAGCTGGTGCTGGTGCTGGTGCAAGAGAATCATTATTATCTGATGAAGGGAATGGATAAACCTGTTATCCTGAGTTTGACATTTAAAGAATAATAATTTTTATTCAATCTGTGGTAGGATTGAGTAGTGAGTACCTGGGTGTGAGGGTGGTGGAGCCCTGTGTCTAAGATTAGTCTTTGGATCTGATTTTGGATTAGAAGAAGGGGCTAGACCTTCAAAAAAATTGATAAGTGAAAAAAGAACAGAATGACTGTTAAAGCGCTGTCTTGAACTAATTAACCCCGTTTGGTGGAAAGTAAAATCAGATTTTTAGTAGATTTTGATAAAAGTTGATGAAATGTGTAGTTGAAAATTTGTGGGTCCTATAAAATTTGCGATTAAAATAATTGTTGACTTTAACTTAGATTAAAATCTAGCTTTTAATTTCTACTAAATAGGGGCTAAATGAGAAAACTTTAATGTGATAAATGAAACCTTGTTTCACTGAAGCGGGAGGGAGGGCCATATGTGATAACGGAGCAGGAGTGATCTTATGCTCCCTTGGACGATGCTGCCTCTGAATTGAGGTTGAAGGTGGAGATGCCGGGGAAAAAAACCCAGTGTTTGGAGTTGACTTGGAAAATGGATGAGGAGGGGAAGCGCTATTAGATCGCCGCGTGGATTTATGCATAGGAGCTGAATGAGGGAATGACAAATAACATTTATAAACTTCTCAAATAATTTTTGACAGCATATTATGAGAAAGATTTACAAATATTTTTACTAACCTTCTTTTGGGGAGTGGCTCACAGGTACATATTGGCTGGTAGTTCCACTTGGAGGTGCTGCAATTGGTGTTGTTGCTCTTTTCCTATTGATGCTTGAAGAGGGTGTTAACACAGAAGGAACATTTTGTTCTGTTTCATAAACATAGGAACCCAGTTAAAGTACTATGCATTATATTGTATACACCATCTGCTAATATGGAAATATCAAATATATCCATTTGAAAACAAAATGATTCGATGACATGCAAAAATTCATTCAAATTTCGTTTCCCCAAGGTTCTCTATCTGAAGCTCAAATTCATTTTAAAGTTATGTGTGAGATGGATAGCTTGTTTCTAACAAGAATACATGTTTATGTTTCTGTTAGCCACTTTTTAGGTTGCTTTAAATCCAAAGAAGGTATGGGAGTTTATATATAACAAGTGCCCATATCACAATGAGGCTATCTCTAGCCAAGTAAATAATTGAAGAGCATATATGAAGAATGATCCTGTGAGGCTCGGACTTGGAACTTTGTGGAGTAAGGAGTAAAGCATCCAGGGTTGGTGTATCTCATTGAGCATGGAGAAGCATGGCGAACCTTTTGTTCTTTCTTCAGAGCCATTTCTTTTCTGAGTACTCGATACTCAATTGATGGAAGAAAACAAAGCTAAAGAGTGAAGGAATGGGAAGATAATTATCTCGCTTAAAAGCTCTCCTCCTTCTATCTTTTGTATACATGAACATGACACATATACGCTTAGATGGCTATGTAGTTAGGGATCAATTATAGTCCTAATATCTTGATTTGTACTTCCTTCTCTGAGGTCGTAGTTTCACAGGCCAAGACTATATGAGTCTTGCAGTGGAACAATTTTTCACGCTCATGCAGTAATATTTTCGCTCCATTCGACTACTTTCCGCCATCTTCCATCACAAGTTTAGACATGACCCATTGCATATTTCACCCACAATGCATACTAGAGTGAACAAATGAATGCCTCATGTTTCACTTAGTGCCAGGATGCTCGCCTATGCACAATGCACATCTCAATCCAGCTTGCTCGCATGCTCATACACAACATACGGTCCTTGCTCAAAGAATGCTCACTGGAAATGAGCTATCCTAGCTCCACCTGAAGCATTGAGGATTATTTGCATGCCCCACAATGCAATCCTTATGCTCGTCACTTTCAACATGCATTTTAGCCATCCGATAATCCATTACTAATAAGAAGTACCTTCATTGCATACTCGTTCCCACATATCGGCATCTTGCCATATTTGCCAAACTATGAGGTGTTATGGTATCCTTAACATAGCCATCGAAGTATAGCAATGCTCCATTGGTAACCTCATGTCCCCTTTGGGTGTTCAACAAAGGCCTAATGCCGCTTGATTGGTTCCCAACCCCATATGAGTAGAATAGACCTCCCTAGAAGTGCCTAACGTAGGCACTTAGTTTCCCCTGCACCCCTTAAGGATTGCACATTTAGTACATAAGGATAGCCTGCAAGCTGCCCTTCCTTGGGGACTGAAGCATGGGGGAGGCAGCTAGCTGCTCACCAAGCATGCCCTTAATAAAGACTTGGTAAGAAAAACCCAAGTTACCAGTAGACGTCTTTGGCGAGGAATAATAATTTTCATAACTGATGTTCCAGACTTCTAAATGATGCTCCGTTTGATCCATAGCGAAGCTAAAATCTTTAATATCAAGTATAAAGTTCCAACTCCAACGGATACATGATCCTTGAGATATTGCCCTCATAATATGCTGAAATTACGACAATATCACTGCCTAACAATGTCGCCTTCAGCCCTATGTTTCCTAGCCAAACAGACTCCAATCGTCGTCTATGTTGGTGGGAAGCTTCCTCACTCCTTAAGCAAGCACTAAATAAAGAGGCTTCCGAAAAGTCAATTACTAAGGTCCTTTGCTCAACGCAAAACCTTTGGCAATTACAGTCAACTATGAAACTCCTCTCAAGCCAAGCTCTCCCCTCATCCCTAATGGTCACAGACATTAGCATCATGCTAAGTTAGCGTTCTAGCAGACCATTCTGATACTCGTGTTTATAAGGTCCTTAATGTAGAACAAATAGACTAAATAGTTTTAATTCATGATATTAGGACTGTGATACGTTGTGAGTTAGAAATTTTTGGAGTCAAGATTGATGCCAGCTATTCTATAATATGAGAGATTGATGATTAATTTTGGTATATAGGTTCAATTATTATTAAAGGACTTGAAGAGGAAGAATGCTTAGGATTAGAATGGGTTAGATGAAATGAAGAAGTGAAATAGTGATTCTTTGTGATATGAAGATACCTACATAGTTAAAAAACAAGTTTAGTTAGAACATCTATGTTTTATGGTTCCGAGTGTTGAACATCAAAGTAGAAAACGTCCAGGCTAAAAGGAGCAGACCTTCAGATGTTATAATGGAGTTATGACCCTAAGAGACTCGATAATATAGAACATGAAAAATAAAATTAACAAGTAGAGGTTACCTTCGAGGATAAATTAAGGGAAAAATGATTTTAGTTGATTGGAACTTCTCGTGTAAACCTAAAGAATCTCCCATCACTAGTGTACTACAATTCCACAAAAACAAGTTTTAAGAGGGAGAGGCATACCAAAATTAACATAGCTTGACATTTTTTAAAGGATTGAATATCTTTTGGTTCTTTTTGTAGATGCACGGTTAGATTGATAGACCGGACGAAGCAGGGTAAAAGGATTCATGTACCTCACAGGCTCACACCGATCTTTCTAGAATAAAACATAGTTTGCTTTTGTGTTTATGTAACATAGCCACCAAAGAAGGAAAATAGTGAGAATGCTCAACAAAATCAAGCATAAATCATCTCAAGCATCACCTGGAGGACTGGATGGAGGTTCTTCCGGTAATATCAGTTTCGAAGGTGGTGAACTCACTGGAAATTCCGGAGGTGATGATGTAACCGGTACTGCATTATCAAGCCATAAGATGCTCATGATTAGGTTCTTGTTAGCTGAAGATTTAGTGAAATAATATTTGAAACACAAAAGCAGTGAGAAGGCACACCAGGCGGAATGGATGGTGATTCTTTAGGAAAAACTTGACGAGAAGGTGGTGGACTTTGTGGCATTATCCTTGGAGCACGCACATTTGTTACTGCATTTCCATTTGTTTCACTTTAGAAATTACTCATCGTAATGACAGAAAAATATATTAGAAATTAGAACAAATTCTCAACTGTCAACTACCTGGGGGAATTGGTGAGAGGGAGGTATCACTTTCAGGTGATTTAGCTCCAGGAGAAGTTGGTGGCATGGATCCTGGCACAAGGGGATGGGTAGTTTGCTGCTTTGGTGGTGGACTCCTAGAAGGAGATGCCATGGATGCTGCGTACTCATAAACTAAATCAATCGGAACTCTCTCTGTGTGTGTGTGTGTGTGTGTGTGTGTGTGTGTGAAGAGAACACATAATCTTAGTCACAAGTTAACAACCTACCTGGAGCTTGTGGCACAAAAGGAGGACGTTCTATGTGCTGAGGATTCCCTGGAGGAGTAGGTGGCATTCCTGGCACAGAGTCTTGAATTGATGGGGGTGGAACTGAAAGATGTGGCAGCGGTACTGAAGGATGACTTGGCAATGGGGAAGCCACGGGGCCTTTTCTAGTTTGAGGTAATTGTGCTGACGTGTGAGGTGGCATTGCGAGTAGAGGGTGCAAACTTGATCCTGAAATGACAAATACAAATCACATCAACTAAAAAGTCATGGTCATACTCAAAAAGCTATAAATTATTGAATCGCAGAGTAGTACCATTTGGTTGAGATGCTGGAGTGGGTGCTACACTGCTGGATACGTTTTCTTTAGGCACAGGGCCAGGTGTTCCTTCTCCATGAGGAGGAATTGCAGAAAATGCAACCAGGGATGGGGCTAAGCTATGCTCTAAAAATTGATAGATTAAAAAAAAAAAAAATACCAAGATTAATAGCGTAGTTTAGTAGATAAACAAACAAAGCTCAGCTAATGTCAAATGAATTAAATACTCCAATTAATTGGCTGCCTTCTAAGGTAATGCAACATATACATATATATACACACACACACACATATATATATATATATATATATATATATATATAGCAATTTTCCAACTGCCAGTTTTATATAGACTACATCGGAAATGCTATTTTTGCAAGAATGAAGTTGCACAAATTTATTATCGTAACAGAGTTCAACTTTCTGTGCATTTCAACATAAAAAGAAACAACAGCTTACTCTATACACAAGAAAAATGCTGCGTAAACGTGTAAAAATATGCTTAAAGATAAAAGGAGAGCTTGATCACTGAATCTTAGAGTAAACAAGTATCTATGATAAGAAGAAAAATTTACCACTAGAACCCAATAGACAATAATGTCCAGGGAAGATTCTTTTGGTCTAATGATGCCTTTAAGCTAATGATATTCGGTGAAAACTAGGATTAAACTTGATCAAACCCCGGATCCAATTTTTAATGATGGACATTTCTCAAACGAAGGCAGAAATTGCATGAGCTCCAAAATAAATTAACCACGCAAAATTTCTTTCTTGGGGCAGATTCATTAAAACAGATCATAGATGCAACATAAGCAGCAGGATTCGGGTAGAGAAACACACTTGAGAAACTACAAATTCAAATCCTTTGCACATGGTTAACCATTGCATTGCATCTATAATTAGCATACAGATACCAGAAATATGTCCATTCTAAATTCACATCGTTTAGTTCATTCTTATCTTCTAATAATTTATACCAGTCAAGAACAAGTCCAATTAAAGCATTTGAGATATAAATGCAGGTTAACACTAATTTCTATCCAGCCCAGATCTTCAAATAATTCTTTAACACAATAATAATGAACTAATAAATGATTACCTGCAGATCCTTGGATCACCAAAGAACAAGCAAAGGCAAAGATTTTAAGCACCAATCCAAGAACTGGCAGCATCACCGCCCCCATCCCACATAAAATAACCTATTAATCTCTAAGAAAAACCCACCAACTCAATCTCAATAATGATAGATAGATTACAGAATCAGAACATTGAAAGAAATTTTTTCCCAATAAAAATAATCCAATCTCTTTACAGTGAATAAATTATTCGAGAAAGATAGGTAAATTAAAGTGATAACAAAAAGGGGGTTAGATTAGATTAAAGAAGAAGACCCACGAGCAGAAAGAGTAAGAGGCAAGCAATATTCAAGAAAGATAGGCATTTGTTTCTTGAAAAGCCCAAAAATGGGTTTGGTGATGGTATGAAAGAAAGCAAAGGCAAAATAAACACAATCAGTTTGTGGGTTGTGATTAAGATTAAAGAGTGAGGAAAACAAACTAGTGTGGGTATTTTTGCAGTGATAAAATGGCATGTTGTTTGGTTGCAGGAGGGAGTGAATAATACATTCAACCACCGTTTGCAGTGACATGTGAGCAATTAAAGCTAATCCCAACTAAGCTTTTTTCAAAGTAAAAACAACAGAACAAACAATCTCTTAATTGCTAAGCCAGTAAGAAGTAACTGGCGCCTCTTGTTTTCTTCCAATTCTCTCTCACGCGCACAGTAGAGAGAGAGAGAGAGAGAGAGAGAGAGAGAGCTTGTGCTCGTTATTTAGCCCATATCTTCCTCATTTTTCTTTCATAAAAATGAAAAATATGATTGTTATTTATCACATCAAATTATCAATTTTGAATTTATATCTCTTATATGGGGTCAATAACAATTATATTTTTCATTCTCATTCTACAATAATATGTACCAATTGGAGCCTATTACTGTAATTTTAATATGGATGAAGATTTTTCATAGATTATGACAATGATCAATTAATGAGATGGATGCCCGAAAAGAAAGGAAACTAATGGTGTATTTAATTTTTCTTTCAACATATCTCAATGGAGTCATTAAATATTAATTTTTTCCAATTTAAATCACTACTTTCAGCAAGATATTCAGGCACATAAAGTAAGTCAATGTCGACATTTTGGACGCTTATTTGGCCACTACTCGACAGGAGCTTGGGAACTCCCTCTGTCACACAAATACATGCTATTTCCCCTTTTTACACTAATTAAGATTAATATCATTAAAAATATAATTTTTTCTTACATTATATTTCTAATATACTCCTATATTAAATAATTATTTAAATTAGAGTAGTTCATATTTGTTTATATAATAAGACACATTAAATAGTAACATATTAGAAAACAAAAAAATCAATTATACTAATAAAAAAAATGTGGTTTATAATTTGGGACAGACAAAAAAAAAATTATATTTATAGGACG
>CAIGRN010079118.1:0-41080 GCA_903798345.1 Fraxinus anomala
TGTTGCGTGCATTGCGACGGGGAAAAGTGCTGGGTTAAATTCAGTATCTAAACGTGGTATTTGGTTACAATTGATTGCACGAGTGGGGTCGTCCAGAGGTGGGGGGGTTGGTCAGTGATGAGCTTCGGCCGGAATGGTGGCCGGAAGTGAAGAAATCGGCGTTTTTCAGATTTTCAGGCAACAAACTTTGAAACGTTGTACCGGCCGGAGTACTTGGAGTTACAGGGAGATATTGGTATGGAATTGAAGAGAAGGTTAAGGGCTTTCCACCGGTACCATTTTTCGGACGTTTAGGTGGCCGGAGCTTGCCGAAATTTGACTCCATAAACGGCGGCTAGAGGGGCAAAAATCGCCCCAAAATTAGAGAGCAAAATTATATTTATTTGGACTCATTTGCATTTTTTTAAAAAGTTCAGGAGTAAGATTGCAATTTGTTCTTTATTTTTCCCCTATTTTTTTTGTTTTATTTAAATAAATAGAAGGGTATATTGGTCATTTTACGTTAAAAAATGGTGAAACGGATGTTTTCGGCAATGAAACGTTAAAATAAGGACAAAAATGCAAAAAAATGAAACGTAGAAACGTTTTTCACAAAAAGTGTCAAACGTAGGGACGTTTTGTGCTATTAAGCCTGTTTTCCGCAATGAAAAGTTAAATAAGGACGAAAATACGAAAAAATGAAACGTTGGGACGTTTTTCGCAAGAAGTGTCAAATGTATGGACGTTTTGTGCTATTAAGCCAATAAATTTTACTAAACATAGTCTATACTGAGCCTTTCCAAGAAAAGTTAAGAATCTACGCACATGAATGTGAAAGTTTACTGACTTTTCAGATTTTGTTCAGATTGCCTTAAAGGAAAGAGGATTGATCACTGGACATCTTTCTTCTTGGTAGAATTATACTATAATTAAAAGAAAGTAACATCTAATTGTTACTTATCCCATCGATGAACTATGTTTCCGACAGAAAAAAACCCGTGTCTTCTACTCAGCACAAGCATGAAATTTAATCTATGATGTGCTTTTCTTGGCATCTTATAATAGAGCTCCTGCGTACTAATTCAGTGCTATGAACAGTAAGCATATAACACTGCTCATTTTTCTGGTAGCCATACCGCCTCATAAGCACATTTTAGCATGCAAAGATGCTGACAGTGTAAAGGAATAGTAACATAAATTTTCATCTTTTTTTTCTCAAAAAATATTACAAGGTTAAATTACGCATCAAGACATTTATATCTGGTCATGAAACGCAGCATCCTATTCATCCAGCGTACAAATCATTATTAGAGCCTAGAGGATCAGAAACAAATCATGACTCGTGAGAAATATAAATTACTAGCAACCCTAAATGAAACTGGTTCAATCGTTCCATTTTCAGTATTGGTATTCAAATAACTTCTTTACAATTCAGGGTATTAAGTAACAGGGCAAAATAAACAGAACAAAGAGTAGAATGTGATTAATAACTTGCGGTTTAACCACTTAATCTTCACTCGACCATGAATAAAAACAAAGCTATTTATGAAAAGTTACTTAAGCTGAAAATTCTTATATCTTTAGATGAACTGCAATGATAATTTCCTGATTTCTATCTGATCCAAAATTAAACAATAATAACTAAGGAGTACACACACGTCTACCTATCCGCAATGCTTCACAGTTAATTCAATCCTCCAAGCAATTTGTTTTTCAGTCAACTAATTTATTTCACATATATATTATCACATCACGGAACTAAACCATCAGATTATTTAACTCTACGCACATACAGAAAATTAGAACTACATTAATTCATCTATTTATCCAAAAAAAAAAAACATATAAAATATAAATATGGAAGAAATGTATGCCCGTAAAAACTAACCTATGAGGGAAAAGTGAAGCTGAGAGGCCATTCTGTAGGCGGATCTCAGCGGCCTCAGCAGCAGCGACAGAAGGGAGGTTGACATGGGTGGTGAGGAGTAGATTCCGGTGGATAAAAAAACCAGTTCCACCTGAAGCAATTCTGGCCATGGACGGACCTTTGCCGGAGAAAATGGTGGCCTTAATTCTCTCCGTCTTGCCTCCGCCATTACAAAAACACCATGACTCCCCCCAAACCCTCATTTTGTCTCTCCCCAAAAAGAAAAATTCCTTAGAAACTATAGATCCAAAAATGTAGAGCTAGAGACGAAAATTCAATGTACCCTTTTCTCACTCTAGCTAGCTGAAGAGTGTTCACAACAAATTTGTAATAAATGTGGGTTTATCAAGTGAAAAAGGATAGTCAAAATGCGAAAAATACAGAAAAAAATAACATCTGAAAAAATAATTAGGGACGAGTATGAAGCTAGCCGCGAGGCTATGTGTATGTAGGGCAGAGTAGGGAGTAGGGGTGTGCGTGGGGTATATCACCAGCTAAGCTTGGATATGGAGTGTGGAATGATTATGCATGACGGTAACATATTTGACTGCGGATTTTTGAGATTCAAGGGTAAATAATGTACTATGAATATTCCAGGTTATTATTTTCACTCCACGTTTCATTTATAAATACACCGTATTTTAATTATATTAAAAATTATTAACCTTTATTAATTATTATATTAATATTCCTAACTTTTTTCTTCGTCACATTCTTATTTTTAATATTTTATTAATCAGAAAATATTACCCTTATTTCATAATTCTTGCTCAAAAGAAATTGTTTACGTGCTTTAAAATGATAATCAAATATTTAATCGCAATTTTACTTTATTATTATTTTTGCTTTTTAAAAATATAAATGGAAAAAATGAAACTTTTTATTCTATTTTTTTAAAGAAAAAATTGGAGAATATAATTTAGAAACAATTATGTTATTTTGAAAGAAAGAATGTGATTAAAAAAGTTTTGAAATATAAATGTGATAATGTATACATGTTATGAACATCCAATCTAATTATTAAAATCCAGAGTGTGAATATATTTAGCCATATGCTCCATAGATTTAGATTTATTTTTTTAAAAAATATTTAGCAAATGGAGCTCTTTATATTAAGTTCATGCCCCCATTTTTTAAATTTTAGTTTTTATCACACATTTTATAAATTTTACAAAATTTTTTTAATCAATTTTTCAAATAATATATTTCATTAAAATTTTTCAAAATCTATTAAAAATTAATTTTTTTATCAAAACCAAACATGGGGCGAGTGTTTAAATTAGAAAATAGAGCAAGTGTTGGATGCGAAAGCCTTATAAAGTTCAAAGCAATGAGCAAATGGTTCGTGTGCTAAAATCATTTTAAGTTGATTCTTTAAAATTTATTTTTGTCCAATTTAGACGTTAAAGTTAACAAATGATTTCAAGACGATCGCTCTTAACAAGCTCCAAAGTGAGCCTCTCATGTCAAAAGCAAAAAAGCCTTTATCCTTTTACATTTTTTCTATCCTCTTATAGTTATCAATAATGCTATTTGTACAAAGTTCCTTGACAAAAGTAGTTGACAAAGTGACGTGTAGGGTGGAGATCAAATGGCAATGGACAGTTGTGATTTTAAATTTACACCAAACTGAGGGGCGCCAAAAATGAGTATATTTGTAAGGAAAAAATGAATGCCTGCAAAAATCCACAAACCATTTTCTCTCTCCCCATTTCGGAGTTCTTTCCCGGCATTCTATGTTCCTGAATCAAACTAATTTACATACTCATAAGTCTAGCAAATGTCAAATTGAAAAAAACGGAAACTTCAGCATCTTTGTGAAATGTTCAAGGAACAAAGCAAATTGAAACTTCAGCATCTCTGTCACCATTCAATTCACAGAAATTAAAAAACAAAATCACCTGGGGCTCAGATTACTAATAGCAAGAAACCAGTCAGCGTAGGCATCAATTTCCTCATAAACGCATAGTAGAAAAAAAAAATCTGAAATACAATCACATAGCTATTGGTGTATTGAAATCAGAAATTCCACATTACTAACAGCAAATAACCAATCTATGCACTCAGCTAAGCCATCAATCCGCGAAGCATAGAAATTAAAAAACAAAATTTGAAATTTAATCATGAACTTGAACCTCACAAAAGAACAATCACATAAATGTCGTTGCTGGAAAACCAAAAAAGAACTCGGACCAAAGAAGTTAGCGGTAATAGAACAATTCAGAGATGAGATTTGTCGATAGATTTTTTTGGTGATATTCGACCGTCTCTGACATGACGTGGGCTTTCAAAACGGTGCAAAGTGGGGCCAAACCACATTGCTGAAGTTGACTGGCTGCCAGAGATGTGGATGACGTCGGAGGTGCGAATACTACCGAACTTGAGTGGCTGCCGGAGGTTTGTGATTTGGGAGGAAGGGTTTGGTTTCAATTGATTTGGGGAAATGGGGAGAGAGAGAGAGCAGGGAAATGGAGAGAGAGAGAACGATGTTGGGTTTTCAAATTTTTAAGTTTTTTTTTTCAAATTTTAAAATCGATGTCACGTCACTTTGTCAGCCAGTTTTGTCAATTGGCTTTGTACATATAGCGCAGTTGGTTAGTTATACCAACGAACATGAGAACAGAATAAATAAGATTCTATGAACTTTTGAACGACAATTTACAGAATGACACATTTCTAACAACGAAAAATAAAAACATAACACAAAATTTTAACCTTTCCTTCACTCTATAATAGGCTAGATTACAAGACACCATTCTAACAGAGGTGAAGTGCATTTAAAATATTGTACTCCTACACCTCAAATTTATCGACACGAGACAATAGTACCAATTTGCTTCTTGTTTAAGTGAGTGAGAAGTGGAACAACACGTGAGATCACGTACCTAAAACATCTATATAGTCAGACACTTAGGCTCCAAAACAAATTTATGAACCCACCACCACATCAGTGTAATCATCTATGCAATAACCAAAGTACTGCTAACTAAATGCTAATTCTAAATAGTTTGAGAAACACCCAATGACAACACTACTATTCAAAATTCAATAAATGCGTGTTATTGGCAGATGGGATTGGTCGATTTAAGTAACAATTCAACCTAGCCCCAAGATGAAGTGAGCTAGAATGTTGAGATCAGCATCTACGTTGCAAGACCGTGATGTGATTTGATTATAATGTCACCCCTAAAACAACCCAGTTATGCTAATTCAGTATGCCAGTACAACTATGTGAGGGTGCAGATGCATACATAAAAAATCTGGCAAATTGGTACTCAGTGGAAAGAAGTCAGAAGAAACCTAAAATATTTCATCAACTTGAATCTGTAATGATTTTTATATAGAAAAAGGAAAACGAATGAAGGATAAGAAGGAAACAAATAACTGCACAAATCAAAAAGTCGATTTCAACAAACAGAACATTCCCATGAAAATCAACATCTGAGGGTTCCCAACAACTAAACAGATGGTGTGGAAGAGTTAGTACTTCTGTTCTACTATTCACATGGCATATATCTTTGATTAACAGATAAACGGTTCCAAACACAGGTCGCCTCCTTACACAACAAAAGTTGATACCACAATAATACCACAACAAATGATGGGACCCCCACATAGTTTGTACTCCACAAGCAGCATCAACTTCCCTCGGATTTCTCTAAAGCTGCAAAAGAAAGTAACAGCAAAAAATCAGTAAAATGGATAGCCACCAGGTTGCAAGTACAAACATGCAAACACACGTTCACAGAGAGAGAGAGAGAGAGAGAGAGAGAGAGAGAGAGAGAGAGAGAGAGATTACTATTGTAGTTCAGAAGCTTCTCAATGAGATCAACATGAGTCATCAGCATTCTCCGGCAGCAATATCGAACCAACCCCAGTGCATCAAGAGCATCTCTGCAAACAAAACCATTTAACATTATAACCAGAATTCCAAGCTAAGTTTCCTGCTTCAATTTTTAATGACAACTATGATAATGTGTCGTGTAATGTTGCTAAAAGTTGATACTAGTGGGTCCTATGAAATATGCGGTTAAAATGTGGATAAAAGTTGTGTGCATGAAATATGTGGTTCAAAATAATGTTTTGACTAAACCACAAGCTTTTTAGCAAACAAAACATTTACCAAACAAGCACTAAGCTACATTACTGGGAAAATGTGAATTGTGAAAAACAACTATGTTTCTTTCAGGTGATAAATAGAAACAAGAGAGAATATTTCATGATAAATCCAAGAACGGGTTACTAGAAAGCACATCTTTCTAGATCGGTTTTTTTGTTTCTTTGGTGTCAAATATGCATTAAAAGGTAACATTTTGAAACTTTAGATTTTATATACATGATGTAGCAGTGATACAATAATTTTAAAATATTGAATTCATATGCAATTGGCACTTTTTATGTTTTTCCCTTCATTTTGATTTAATGTTGTTCCTAGATTGAAGTTATTCTATCCAACTGATAGAACCATTCACAAATTTTGTTTCCACATAAAGACTTTTTCATTCACAACTATATCCTTTTTTTCCTGATATATATTCAATGCAATATTACTACACATAAAAGTTTCATTTTTAGAATGACAACTATTATTTTCTTCTATTAAGTTTATGTAATTGCAAATGATCTTAAAACCTCTATTATTCTTCCATTGGAAGCATGCGATACAAAATGTGCGGTGCATCTTCCTTTTCTTTCTGCTTTTCATAAATCTTTGAGGTTTAAGGCAAGTATGGCAGATAAAGAGATCATTAACGAGAAACCATGTTGTATGGGTCAATATCCTTCTAATCTTTTATCCTTGGTGCCAAGAGATGGTAAGCAAGCAAGCATCAAAACATTCAAAACACAAAGGATGACAACAAGCATTTGAGCAACATCCAAAACACAAGGGTGGCAATGGACCAAGTCAAGCTGCACCAGCCCACAAGCTTTTTGCTTTTTTAGACAGAATTGAAAGAAAAATACAGTAAAAATTAAATATGGATAAAAAACAAGAAAATATAAAGCCATTGAATAATAATATAAGGAAAGGCTTTACTTGCCAGTTGCCAAGCTTGGCCTGGCCGAAATCCGAGCTCAACTCGGTCCATGGGCTAGTGGTGGACCAAGCCGAGCCAGTCTGCCAAGCAAGTGGGTGGCCCAGGCCAGTAACATATTTGCTGATAATTTTGGTGCAGTTATGAACTCAAAGTAAGACATATACGTTGAGAAAATTAAAGCATAAGTCCAAAAAACACAACAATGAATTAGCCAGAACGAACATGTTTGCACTTGAAGTTATGCAATAACAGCAGATAAACCCTACTTTCAATTAAAACGCATTCCTGAAATTGAGCATCATAATCAGTACATTAAATACTAAATAAAGTGACCTTTACCAACAAAACTAAAACCTTCAGCTACAGAAACAACAATGAACTCACCCTTCGGTGTAATCAGCCTGGAGTAAATCAAGATACGTATCCCATTTATTTCCAATCACCTAAATAAATAAACAAAAAATCTCTTATTATCGATTAATACAATGAACTATTGAGAAAATAATTGCAAGAAAAGATACAAAAAAGTTTTATCACCTTCCCACAAGTGAAGCAACGGACGGGAATTATCATCTCTGCTCTTTAGGTTTTTTTTTTTCTCTGGGAAAATCCCTTCTTACACAAGACAAGTACGTCTCCTAGAAGAAAATCGGTTTATTTATTTATTTATGGGCACAGGTCCGGGTCGGGCCAAACAGCCTGATTCTTACCTTTTCTCTTAAAGTCGCGTTTCTGTCCTGGAAAAAGCGCAGTGGTTCGACTTGGGGACTGCCTCCATTGTAAATTATAAAATCGCATTATCCTTATTTTTTTTTTTTATAAGTCAGCTGATTTACTACCTCAAAACCCTAACCCTAGTTCTACGTTTGTAAACGCTCACAATCCTATTGTACTGCTAGTGTTACTACATTTCCCAGTCTAATTGCTGAAATTCCATATTTTTCTTCTCGTTGAATCCAATTTGAGGAATCCAGATCCGAGACAGCTTCGATAGACGCAAAAAAACTAGCCACTACTAATAATATTGGGGTAAAATTCTAGAGAAAAAAGGTTATAATTTGATTTTCCATTTGTTTTCTGATTTAACTTGAAAATCTGACTCATCTCTTTGGTATTTTTATTTCTTAGTAGGATCGTTTAAATCTGCGGATATGAAAATATATAAGGCAATCTTTTCCCTTTCTCCCTTTTAATTTCCCGCAAGAAATGGCATAACTTTGGTAATACTAGTGTGATGATAATCTCATGTAATTATTTATTACTACTGTTCGTAATTGGATGGGGAATTATTTTCCTTTCTTGCTCGTCTCACTTTCCCGTTGTGCTAGCTATATTTTACTGTAGTATATTTATATATTATGATTGTAACATTTTGATTGGAAAATCTGAAAACCGTGCCCTTTGTAATCAGTATCTTCTGATGACAGTGCAATTGACCAGAGCTCGGGGTAAGTATAAATTTTGTGCATCCGTAGTTGCATAATGCGTTCGCCGAGCTGTTGTTGAATAACATGTTATTTTTCTATTTCTTCTATCTTAAAATTGATTAAATGCACTGTACATAGCTTGTCCAAGTTAGCTAAACAACTTAACTGGTTACCCCCTTGTATTTCTATTGAAAACCATTTTCCCTCTCTATAACAGAAGGCATTACCTATCGAAAATATACCCTCATAGCACAATTTTTCTTTTGAAAGACATATTTTTAATCCTCTATCTAACCTTGAGCAGTTTCATGTTCTCATGAATAAATTTCCAGGTGAAGGGCTTTTTTCTCATTATTTATTTATTTGTTTTGATCTGGCACTTTTTGTGCCATAATTTGTGTTTAGAGTCTATGCATTAGTGATTTTAAGCTGCGCCATATGATGTTTGGGAAATTGCGCAAGGGCTTTGAGTTCCATTATATTTTTTAATTTAAAATGGGACTGTGAAATTGATTGATGATATATCCCATCTGATGGCCTAAGTTTTACCGTGTTTTCTTTCTATTTCCCCTTTACCATTATTAGATCTTTTTCTTTCTTTTATCTTAAGCTCTAAACTTATGCAGTGCTAATGTTTTTCCTTGTGTCCTATTTATGCCATGCATACATCTTAGATCTAAACTTACACTCAAGATTAGATGTTCGAGTAAATTTAAGTTGTGTTATATGATGTTCTGGTGTCGTAGTTGAAATGTTACCGCTAAATAGCTTTTAAAATGTAATGACTATGAGGCTGGAAGTACTTTTTTTCTATTTCATTCTTCTTTTTGATGAATTTCAAGTTTCACTTTCTTTTATTTTAATTGTACCAAGTTCGTGGTACTGATTAATTTTCATGTTGAACTATTGTACTGTAATTACGTTTTGAGCTCGTGATTCTGTGAACTTGTGCCTTGTGATGATGGCATGCGTCAAAAGGGCTTTGAGTTATGTTATCTGATGACAATATTATTTTTCTTTGTCTAAAATTAGATTAAGCAGTTATCTGCTTATCCTTTTCTTTCAATCATTAACTAAAAATATACTATTTTTTTTCTTGATTTCCTTCATGATCTTTGTATCTATCCCTCAGATATTCAGACATTAAATACCATGAGATGTTTTTAATGGAGTTCATTAACTTCATTAGTACTCTAATTGCAGGCTTTCTTCTATTTGTCTGCTTTTGTTCTGTTTGATAGTGGGCTTATGCTGTTCAATAGGTCTCAGGGCCTGAGGTCAGATTCACAATTTATAGTGGGAATCTGATTTGTTTTGAGTTTTTCTACATAAAGATGCTTCTTTTGGAAGTGAACTTTTGTTGTGTCATATTAGGGCAACGTGATGGATTAACTTATTAAGCCCTTGTTTGGTTCCCATTTTTTTCAAAATACATCTCTCTCTCTCTCTCTTCTTTTCAACCACACATTCTTCAATAAAATATTATTACACGCAAACCCAAAACTTTTTCTTATTTTTTAATTACACATTTTCCATCAATCTACTATTCCGAAATTCATTATTTACCTTTTAATGGGGCTCAAACACACCCTAATTAATAAATGGATTTGGTGTATCTGAAAAAGGAGTATGAATAGTTGAATGACTTGGGAGAAATCTTTATTTGTTAGTCATTAACATTTTTATTTGTGGTGTGATAGTTGCATCACTTGAGTTCTCCATAAGAGATGTGGGCTTGTTCTCTTCGGTTGATATTTGTCTTGAACTTGACAAATCCAAACTTTGATTATTTTTCTTTGAGATGTCCCATTTTTCAAATTATATTAATAATGTTTTGTGTGCCTAAGAAATGAACTTTGAAGTAAAAAAAGGTTACATTGGTGGCAGATCCAATGAAACATATTGTGAAGATTATGACATTGCTTGTGGCTCTATCAGCTGTCTGGATTAGTCTGTTGCTAACATCGGTAATTCCAGAGAGCTATACATGGTTGGTGAGCTTCTTACTTCTTGTCCGTATATTTTCTACCGGTATATCCTATTCTCCATTTTCGCAATTGATTGAGGCTTTTGTCTACTTGTTTTCTTCCTGCCAGCTGCCACTTTACTTCATTGTATCACTCGGATGCTATGGTTTGTTAATGGTTGGGATTGGTGTGATGCAATTCCCGTGTTGTCCACAGGAAGCAGTTCTGTTACAAAAGGTATTTTCACAGCCTCTTCTTTTAAGTTTTTCTCTGACACTTGTTGAAATATTACATTTGCTTTATTAACTGCTTCCATCTTGTAATCTTGTGAAAGTCGAGGCTGAGGGTGGGTAGACTTCACAAAAGCCGTTGGTTGCAAAATAACCGACTTTGTTTGGTGTGCTTCTTTGGATATTCATACCTGTTAGTTTCACGTTGTAGGATATTATTGAAGCCAAGGATTTCCTAAAGACAAGAGGGGTCGATGTTAGTTCGAATTGAATGGCAGATCTACGACCGTCTTGGTTATTGGAGATACTTGTAATGAAAGTACTTCCTTAACAGAGCAATTCTTGAGATGATGAACTTCGGATTCTATTGAGACTACTCTGTCCTGATCTATGAATATCCAGTTTCAATGTTTGCGCAGTTTCTTCTGTTTCCTCGGAGATTTTCCAAATGTCTCAGTTTAATTCTTGCTGTTTCGTCTCAATGGTTCTAGTTTTTCTCCAATGATGTTATTAAGAAGAATCGTGCTACATTTACGTTTTACCTTTACAATGTGCCATGTGGTGACATCACATTGGATAGTATTAATAAAAAAATACATTTTCCCGCCAACACTTTCTTTGAAAACAATGGAATGTCAACAACGTCGAACTTTTAGTGTACATATATTAAGAAACATTTGTATTTCGAGATCATCTTGCATGACAAGTTTGTGCAGGAGCTCAAACATATCCAAAAGTAGCTAGAATTGATGGTCACCAAAAAATTTTATCGCCGCTTGTGCGATTACTGTTGCAAATTACATAATAAAGGTTGTTACTAGAGTATCTCCGAGTGATTATATTTAAAGAGAGGCAATTATGAATTTAGAGAGAAACTTTTTTAAGTACTTCAACATATTCTTTATATTTAATATTTGATTTTGCTATTCTAAAAAATAATTATTATATTTTTCTCATTGAAAATTGAAATAACCCATCCTCTAAATTGATAGAGTCGAAATCACTCTCTAAATTAAAATGTTAATTTAAAGAATATTTTTAAGTCTTTTGAAGATATTCTAATAACTTTTGTTTCTATTTGAAGTAATCATTTGTCACGTTCCTCTGTAACTATTCCAAGAGGATAAAGTAATTCTAAAAAATTATTCAAATAGATCTAAAAGTTACTTTAACTTTTTAAAGTCAGGCCAAACAAGCCCTAATCAGACTATGAATAACTCGAATGTGGGATTAGGACAACTATATCCCCTTACCAAACACCCTTCCTCTTCCAAGCCCCTGCCCTCGCGTAATTACAAATCTCCATTTCTTCTTCAATTGATTCTTCACCCAAATTACAGAAACAACAATGGGAAGCAGCGATGTGGAGGCAGGGTTCGCTAAGCTGCAGGGGGAGGATTTCGAGTACTATATGCAGACTTATTCAATAATTTTAGGGCGAAATTCCAAGAAATCTTCGGTGGATGTTGATCTCTCCTCCCTCGGCGGTGGCATGAACATCAGCCGCCACCACGCGCGCATCTTTTACGACTTCCAACGCCGGCGCTTTGCTCTTGAGGTGCTTGGAAAGAACGGCTGCTTCGTCGAGGGCGTGCTTCATCTTCCCGGGAACCCCCCTGTGAAGCTCGATTCGCAGGACCTACTGCAAATTGGGGATAAGGAGTTTTATTTTTTATTGCCGGTAAGGAGTATCCTGGGAGGGCCTATTGGGCCGAGACATCATGTCAATAACTATCAGATGGGTTCTGGACTTCAGTATCAGCATCATTCGCGGCCTCGGTCGGGAGGGGTGGAATATGGTAAGAAGGGGAGAGGGAGGGAGTATTATGAGGAGGACTATAATGAGGAGGGCGGTGGTGGTGAGGAGGATGGTTTCACAGGGGGTAAGCGGATGAGGAGAGTGGATGGTGTGGATGGTTCCACTGGTGGTTATGGGTATGGTTTGGGTGGGTCAGGTTCTGGTGGCAAGGCAGGGCTCTCGGGGCAATTGGGTGAGTTATTGTGCTCTCTATCTGTTCTGCTGAATTAATTTTATTGGTTGTTCTGATTTGTATCTTGGGGTTGTTGAAATTTCTGTGGGTTCTCATTGATTTTGGGTGCGCATTGATATATTTGTGATCAATAACGGACATTTAATTTATAATAGATAGATTATGTTTTCATGATATCTACTTTTACATATGTTTCTAGTTCATAGCTTCTGTATTTAAAGGAGAGTGAAATTTGTTCTCCTCGGATTTCAATCCTAGCTTAGATTTTGCTAGTAATCTTTGTTTTATCCCCTCTTGCATGAGGTTTAAATCATTGATAGGGTTGTTTATTGCTAAATTTAGTATGTGTAACCTTTCTGTAGGTTGTGGATTGATCTTCGATGTTTTAATATTCACATTGGACTAAATAGTTTCCTTGCATTCTACCGCCGTCTGTTGGTAACAGGGAGTTTGGCAGATCACTTGTAGAGTAAGATTTCACTAGAGTTTACGTGTCCGGAAAGTGTTGTGTTTCACGTACATTGTTGATTTGAGCAAAACCTCGTAGAACTTGCCTTAAGTAGGATTAATGAGTATGCTCCTATGTATCGTTGATGAGACACAACCACTGACTTTGCAGATGATAGAAAGTGGATAGATAAGACCATATGAATATCAACTGGACGATGAAAAGTAAAAGCAGTGAGAATATACAGATAGGAAGTGGAGTTGAAATTAACAATGCTATTTGTATTATTGTAGTGTACAGTTACTAGCACTGGCAGGCTTTTCTTTTTTTTCCAGTTCTCAAAAATGTTCTTCAGCTCTGCTCTTTGCATTTTTATTTGAGTATGTTATTCAAAGCATATTTATCAAAGTGGATGTAACTTTTGGATGGCATCTTTTGTGGCTTCACACAACTGAGAAATGTTGCTCTTACCAGAAGTATAGTCTTCAAACTTCCTTCCAAGGATTACTGTCTGTCTCTGATGCAGAAGCATAGCAACCCTGAAAAATGCCAATTTACAATTTATTCCCCAGTCCTCAAGTTTCGTTGACAGATAGGCTGCTCGATCCTGTCTTAGTTTCACTAGATGCCCCACTTAAACTAAAGCACGTTGATAGGTCCTAGTTCCCCAACCATCTCGAATTGACTGTCCTATAGAAATGTCACTTCTATTCGAAAGTTTGCATTTCCTTGACAAAGAATTAGCAGCACTGACCATTTATACATGATGTGATGACATATATTTGCTAATTGCTATCTTCACACACTAATGCTTCGACCAGGTTGTTTGGAAATTTGAAGCTGATCGTTATATCTGGTCAACCTAATTAAATAAATGGTGTAGATGGGCAAAAGTGCATCCTGGGGGAACATTTTGAATTGGTCCACACTTTTCTTGCCTTCCATACCCTCAACTTTATTTAATTCTGCATTTAAATTTTTTTCTGGTTAATGAATCAGTATCAGCTTCTGGCATGTAATTACCATTAAGTGTAATGGAAACAGGTCTATTTATGTTCACTATGTTGACATTGCTTCTTTTTGAGTACCTAGTTAAATTGTAATGATTATTTAGGTAAATTTGAGTAGTTTATTTTATCAGGGAAAAATGTGAGTGGGATTAGATAACGATTTTTATGTAATGGGTAGGCAATGAATGATCTGCAATCATAGAAGGTTACTGGAATCCTGAGAATATCTTTTACAATATGCCACTGACATGATTTTCCCTGGATATCTTGCAGATAAGAAAGTTGAGGGAAGATCCCGTGTTGACAGGGAGGCTGACAATCAACAGCTCCTTCAGCTAGAGGAGAAGGATGTTGTATCATCAGTGGCCACTGTGCTTTCTGATCTCTGTGGTCCTGGAGAATGGATGCCAATGGAGAAACTTCATTCTGAGGTATGTTTCTATCTGGATGTCCTATTGCATGCTCATCTGGTTTCAATCCACCAATGATGAACATACTATTATTACAGGAATTTCCTTCTTCCTGTTTTTTATAATATGAGAATACTAGAATAATTTTATGCTTAGTTCCTACACCTCCAAATCACGGTATGCATATTATTGATGGACATCTCTGGCCCCTTCTCTCAGAATATGTTCACCTTGATGCTGAGAATATGAAACATTCGAATTTTGTCCTATTCTGAACAAAATAACGGTGCTTAGATCTTTAATTGTAATTCTAGACTTGCAGAATAAAGTGGTTTATTTTTAGTGCTCTCATCTAAACAAGTATTTAAACAATAAATAAAATTACCATTCTATATTTTTCTGTGAGCAGCTAATTTCACTCCCTATACTTTTTATTCGTTCCCCTCAGGCTAAGCTCCATATTCCTCTAGTTACCTTGCGAGCATAACTTTCTTTCTCGGGCTAAAACTTTCTTTATTCGTTTCCCGCAGGCTAAAACTAATTGCTTAGACAACTGCTTCCTCGAGCACTGAGATTTTAATACTTCAACCACTCTTTCCATTTATCCCTTCTTCCATTCGCAGTTGAATGGATTGCTATTGTTTAATGTGCATTATGTGCTAAAACAATAGATATTGCATCATATAACGTGCAACTGAAAGGAAAGAAGATCAGATGGAAGTTCACATATATCACAAATCATGTATTATATCATGTGAGGCATCATTTAGAATGAGCTGCATTTATTTTCTAAAAAGAAGTTCTAGGAATTCTTCAAGTTGAGTTCCCATGGAAAATTGCATGGGAAGTATTTTAGATGTATGTACACATTCTTGTCTACAGCTACAATCGCGGAACTAATTTTCATTAGACACCACTCAATTGAGAATTTCATAGCTAATTCTTGTCTACAGCTACAATCGCGGAACTAATTTTCATTAGACAGGTCTGGCCACTCAATTGAGAATTTCATAGCTAATTAAGTTAATGAAACCATGAAACTGCATAAACATTTTCTACTTGTCAGCACATATTTGGCTAACACTATGAAAGTAAAATCTCTGGCATAAATGAAAGCCTTCAACTTTCATACCAGCCAGAGATATTTGAGCACCATTGAGTCAGCCAATCTGATTTAACACGTAAAGGTATCTAGGAGGGGACAAGATGTACTGGATGAGGGGAGCCAGTTTCTTATTATTATTATTTTTTTTTATTTGAGGGTGAATTTGATAGAAAGGAGTTGTTTTCCCCCTTTGGTTGTGGGAGCTTGGGAAGAACTGATATGAAAAGAAATGGGTGGAAAAGATGCTGTAAATTAAGAATGGACTGCAATAGGCACAAATCTGCTGGAGGAAGAAAATGATCTGTATCATTTGATGATTTGAATGTTTAATTGCTGAAGGGTTTACTGTTTGTTATCATGTTTATCATTTATAATGATGTAGATAAGCAATTAAAGAGTATTTGTTCTGATATATAGTTCTGAAATATAGGTCACTTTTAAGAAAGTGTAAAACTGTCGCCTGAGTTGATTGATTTGGTCCTTACTATTCTAATTAGCAACGTTAATTAAAATTGTAACATTCAATAAGCACTTGAAATTATTAAAAGTAGGAAAAAAAAAACATATGAGAAATAAGAAATAAATGAATGGATGCCTCCTCTCCTCATCATCTCTACTACCACATTGCCTCCCTAATCATCTTTAAATAGGAAAACAAACGATTATAAAAACTTTGAAGAGGTCCCAAATATTCTATATAAAAATTGGGAATATAAGACCGCATATGAGGCCCAACTGGAAAATAATCAGGACAATGAAAGTCCTGCATCATAGTTCCCAAACTTGGATGGCAGCAATCATCATCTTTACCACTCGGAACACACGTATCTAAGTTGTCGAAAGAATAAGAATCTTCCTAATGTTCGCTTGAATTCTTTTCTAAACAATAATTCATTTGGAAAAAATAGTATCAAATTGGTATTTTTAAGTCATTAATCTCTGTTCTCAGAAAAAAGTCATATAGCTCCACTGCCACCCAATTTAACACCACTATGAAGGCCTTCTCAACAAACACCACTACAATTACTGCCATCCAAACTGAGCTATCAACATCACCACCCAACGGCCACCATAAGGATTTAAAGCGAGAGAGATGATGTACGTACATATAGAGATACACGTACACATTTATATACAAATAGAAATACACTTGTACACATTTACAGATAGGCTGTAGATGGTTAGAGATAGACCCATGGGTGGGTGGGTGGGTGGGGGAGGTAGGAGGCATCGTACTTGAGGCCTCTCTTCTCTGGTCAATTTGTTGAGTGGGATTGGAGCTGTAAAGATTGGTGGTGGCACAAGGAAGATTATTCGAATGGTGTCTGTAGAGGTAGTAGTGAATTCTTAAATATGATGTTAAGAGTGAGTGGTTTTGGGGCAGATTGCAAGGAGAGAGAGAGAGAGGGGTGGGGTACTGATGGAGAAGGGTGCATTTGGAGGTTTCTTTTCTTATATTTTCCTACTTTTCTTTCTCGTTTTGGGATTCCTTTTTTCGTAGTTCTTATGTGGACAGATCATCCTTTAATGAAGTCATGAATTTTGACCATTTCATTATACGGGTCCCATGGAGCAAACTTGAAAGGCTAGGTGTAAATTGATGTGTCTGGTTAGGTTAGGGAGTAAATTGATGTCTGGTTAAGTTTTAAGGAGCCAAGTTGAGAAGTTGTGTTCCTTGAAGAAAAGAGTCATTTGAAAACTTTTAACATTTCTCATCAACTTCATCATGTAGCATGCTATTTTATGAAAATTTTCCACTGTTCATGCCTCAAGGTTTTTTTTTTTTTTTTAATACTACAAGATTGAAACAAACTTCTTTTCAGTACTTCGCTAGAAACTCTGCGTTTAATTAAAATCTGCTGTAAATAGGTTGCTTGTGATGCAGAACTTGACAGAAAGATATCATGAGAGGAGAAGAAAGAAGAAGGGGAAAAAGAACAGAGAGGAATAGAGAAGAAAGAGATTGTAGAATACGAGAGAATTAGAGAATAGACAAAGAGATGAGAAATAAAGAAGAGGAAGAGCTAGAATACAAGAAGATAGATAAATAGTAGAGGGAAAACACTTGGGAGGAGGAAAATCTCAATATTTAAATTTATTAATCAACAGTCTTAAAATCATTGAAATCCTGTGTCCCCTTTTATAGAGCAAGATAAACTCGAAGACTTGTACTAAAATTTTACTCGGAATTGGTAGCGTATGAGGGTTCTTTTTCCTCCTTGTACAGTAATATTTCGTCATATTTTATAATTTTGATTTGTACATGTTTCATTAGTTCATTAGTATCCTAATTCTTAGGTTGTGGGAATTTTGGAGTTTTTTAAAATTTATGTTCTTATTCTAGTTGAACATATGATCTCATATGCTTTTAACATTTTTAAGAGATCCTTGATGTCTGCCATAGATGGTGTTCGAACATATATAAGCATCTAGTTTTTAAATTTCAGATTATTACGATTCTCTTATGCTTATGTTTATTTGTATAGTTGGAGGAACAATTCGGCCATGTTTGGCATCACAGTCGTGTGAGAAGATACCTCACGTCTGAGGATCATCCCATTCAAGAAGCCAATGGAAAACCATGGTATGGGTTGCTCATGTTGTTGAGGAAGTACCCAGAGCATTTCGTTATCAATACAAGGTCCAAGGGACGGGTTACCCTGGAGTCTGTCTCTCTTGTGTCACTGCTCTCATGAGAATTTAGAACGCCTTTATCAATGTAACATGTTATTCTAGTGGCAAATTTGGAATCCTGTTTCGAGTTTCAATATGATATGATTTTATGTTTTGTATTCTTGATTGTTTTTTTCTCTTAGTACCTGTTTATAATAGACATGCAAATCTATAATCTATCTTCAAAATCAAATCCAATGATTTGGCATACAACATTGAATTAAAATTAAAATTACAGCATCCCTTTGGTCCATGTTACATAAATAGGAGAAAATCCAGTTCTAACTGCACCTATTGGAGGTTATAAATAACTAGCATTTGTACAACAAATTCAACATTGTTCTTCGTCTCGAGATAAAATTGCAAGACCACTACCACTACTCTCCTTTTATTCATCACTGAATATTTCTACCAATTGATTGTGCCCGTTTCTCTAAGAAGAGCCTTACGGTTGAGTAAATGAGAGAAGGCTCAGCCATTGCACCATTTCCATAATCTCCACAGGCTAGCCTCTTTGTAACTGGCGGGATAAGGGAAATTCCAAGATCGTCAATTGTCATAAGATGGCGTTCTGTAAAAGGGTTGTTCCACATTAAAGTATTCATGGCTGGCGCCACAAAAAATGGTTTACTATAATCCCATGCCCGTACAATGCAAGTCAGCAAGTTATCGCACAATCCCCCGGCAATCTATAACAAGCAAGCAAGAAACATAGTCAAAATCACAACTGAACCAACCTGTAACAGCTACATAAGAAGAAAACTCATTATAAAATCATTCAAAACAATATTTGAAGCCTAAGAAGATATCTTGTTAGTACATCTTCAAAAGTGTGCATGAAGAATTCAAGTAAACTGCAGGAATCTATAGTCAAAGGTCCACTTGTAAGCATTCGAGAAAGAACCTCCAGAAAAGAATCCCAATAAGGGATTTAAGGAAGATCCAGACTCTAGAGAAAGTAAGTATGCTAGAAATGCATGCGAACAAGCTTACAATCATTTCTCTTAAAATAGCTACTGTAGGCAATTTCATTCATAACACTCGCCCGTAAGATCTAGGAGCATGTTTGGCTAAGCTTTAAAAGTTTACTTACAAGTGAACAAGGAATATTTATATTTGATTTGAAAAATATATAAATATAGAAGTAAGGCAAGAGTTACTTTTAGAATCAGCTTCAAAGTAGCCAAACAAATTTGGAAACAAATTTTACTTATATTTAAGCTTAGCCAAACAAGTAAAATGATTCAAGTCTGCTTCTGTACACGGCCAATTTCTAATGTAATACACGTGATACTGACAAGTTAATTGGATAACAAACATTTTACCAGATATTGTGTACCTTGCCAAGTGTGTTTGCTGACAAAGGGGCAATGACCATAATATCAGCCCATCTGCGAAGTTCAATGTGCAATACGCTATCACCTATTTTCTTCCAAGTGGACCATTCATCCTCTTCGGTGTAAAGAGTCACATCCATGGGAAGTGATGCAGTGTCTATAAAATGCATAGACGCCTTAGTTGCAACTGCTTTTACTTCTGCCCACTCAGCAAAGCAGTGACACAGATTAGCAAATTTTATAGCAGCTACACTTCCGCTAGCAGCAAGCAGTATCCGAGGTCTCCTTGCACCACTGTAAACTTGAAATAATTCCCTGTCTGCACTTGCAGGTTCTGAGTGCGCCATAATCTATTCAATGTACAACAACGGTAGTCCAAATAAGCCAAATGAAACGAAAACACCCATATAGTCACCAAACAATTTGCCTACAATAAGTAGCTTACAATACTAATCCAGAATTGGCCAAAGAATTTGAAAAAAATAATAATAACAAGCAAAACTAGAAAGAATATGTCACGGACCAAATTATTCAAGTTCTTCAGCCAAAAAACCTCTACTTTCCTCACTTGATAGCCTCTCTAATAGTCGGTATAAGAAGGATGTTTGTAGGAAAAGAGTGTGACAGTTCATATTCAAATTTCAAAGGTTCATTTTTAGCTCTCTTTCCAGGAGGAGGGCATATAGCCCAATAAATGAATCCATTCCATATAGACGTTCAGCATAAGGTCTCCAATTTCTCTATAAAGCATAAACAAGAAATATGAAATGAAGCATACAAACAAATTAGCTTGGAAAATCTTTGTTTACTCAAATTGAAATAGATATCATTGAATAATTTTACCATACATCTCATATATTGATGTCAGGGATCTCACCTACAACATAAATTATATCAAGTAATCAAGAAGTTGTGAAGATTCTTACTTCTCCACGTTGACGTTCATCATTTTTTTGTAATTTACAGTTCATATACCAGATTCCAAATTCGTTTGTGTGCAAATATCTCGAAATATACAAATTAATCCACACGCTTTAGCTTATACAAAACCCAGTCAACAAAGCCTTATCAATTCCTATTCACAATGGGGTACTCTATATGAATCCTCCTTTTCCATTTCACTCCACCACAAGGTTTAAATCCTCTCCATTCAGATATTGGAGAACAAAAATCTAATGAACAAAATTATTAATAATAATAAATAAAGATCTCAAACCTAAATGTTTGAGTTCAGTAACATTTTATACAACTGGAATATCATTAATCAACAGCACTCTTTAACACAACTCATATTTGTGCAAAAACAACAAAAGCCATGTTCACAATAAATTTGAGGTCAGCTAATTGAAACCCTTTCACCCTACTTTCTGTTCATGCTAGATCTACAAGAAAATAGTAATATGAACAAAGCTATATAAAAAAATAAAAACTTTAACATCAACAAATTTATCTTAGAAAACTTTCAGAATGTAAACCGTCCAAAACCATATTCCGCCAAACTGAAAGAAAAAATTAATCGAAACCATAATTGGGGATGAAAGCAAGTAAAATAGACATTTAAATCACGAAAGGTGAGTGCATGAACGGTGGAAATTAACGTACCTTACACGTTTCTTGTAGTTGTTTGAAAGAAACCCACAAAAGATTAGTTATTGTAGAGCTTTTCTGTTTCCGGTATCTGGTGAAGCGAGAAAGAACGGAGATTTAGATCGGAGTCGCCATTTTTATAGACCACTTTTACTGCGTAGGTAGTTTTGTGCATCTGGTAAAAGAAGTTTTAAGTAGTTGTTTTCAAAATACATTTTTCAATGCCTTCTTTTCAATCTTTAAATGGACGTATTAATTTTACATTTAAATGAAACTATGATTCAATGACATCTAATCACCATCTAGATCGATGCTAAATATCAGTGGTTAAATAACATTATTCAAATAATATTACACATAAATTTAAAATTTTTTTAAAAAAATTTAATCATACATTCTCCATTAATCTACTATTCTAAACTACATTACTGAATAAAGGCTCAAACATGACTTTAAATTGAATCAACAATATTTTAAATAATCAATTTTCAAAAATCTTGTCACAACTTCATGCCCTTATTTGATAATAATTATTACGTATTCTTTTTTAACTTCATATTTACACAATAAAATATTCTGTATATAAATCTGAAAACTGTTCCCTACTTTTTAACTATACCTTCTTTTAAAAATCACCGTTAAAAACTATATTTTCCTCCAATAATAATTGTCAAGCAGGGACAAAACAAACTATTAATTTTTACCAGTTTTAATTAATGATTTTAATTGGTTTATAACTTATGAACCCGGTCAAATTTTATGTTGGCCCCTTTAATTGAACTTTTTTTTCTAAGTTAGCGACTGAATTTTAAATTTATTTTAAGTAGGTTATTAAATATAAATATTTGTTTTTAACTTTGTCTAAACCTATCAAGTACAGTCGTGTCCAACATAACGAGAACACAATGAACGCGCAAAGCTCAGTGCACCAGAATCAGTCTCACACTTTATTACAAGTTAGAAGAACAATACTGACTTATGGATCACTGCATAATCTGAAATCAAAGGGGTAAAAAGAGTAAAAAATGTTTTCAAGATTTTTCTTTGTTCAAATTATGGACATTTCTGTAAATTTCTTGTTCCCGAGCACGTTTTGCTGCAACAGCTTCATCATCGAGTACTCGAATTGGTGACCATTCCGGCAACTTGAACCAACTATCCTTTTCTTCTATAAATCCACTTACGACAGGCTTTAGTTTAAGAGTAGCGTAGTCGACTGTCGTTCCAACAGCAGCAAAAAGTATTGAATACCGAATAGCGCCAGCTTGACCACCTAATACAACACAAAACAAAAATGGTTCAAATTAATAAGTAACAATCATCCTAGTATATAAATATGAGTCCACGCAAAGAAGGATTTTCTATGCACGACCTTGTTTCTGCTTGGGGGAAGCAAAACTACCTACAACCATTGATAAAAAACTCTCCTATTATTTAGAGTAAGAAGTCTGGTTCTTTATCAGACAGATCACCTTAATGTATTCAATCCTTAACTGGAAATGCAGTCAACCAAATGCAAACTACCCGTCTCCAAGATAAGTGAAAATCTCGGCACAATAATGAAATTAAAACTACGTCAATATGGTTTTTTCTCTGTTTGGTCTCATCTCTATAAGCTCACAACATTCAAATTTTGAGTAAGCAAGCAGAAATCACTAATGTCAGAAATATTTGACAACTGAAAATTTTATGTAGCAGGACAATTAAATGTCCTTTTTAAGTTAGTGTACAGTTGCGCTCAAAAGGAAGTCAACCAAATGTAATACGCCTTCTGCAAGGAGAAATTTGCGCTCAAATACAAAAAATACTAAGAAGTAAAGAATGACTGATTAATTTTATGAAATACACTCAATATTCTAGAAAAGAGGGTCTGAAACGTGTTAAATGAAATCACAAGAAATTGTAAGGTTGATCTCATAAAAATAAAATGAGCAAATGCACCCATGTTTGGGTTTCATTCCATTTGCTAAATTTTACTTTTCAAAAAATGAGATGGAAGAAGTGGATAGTAATTGTGAATCGTATGAAATGTGTGGTTAAATTTAATGTTTTGACTTTGGAAAGTAACTTTTTAGCAAAATGAAGTGAACCACAAACAGAGGCGTAATCTGTTGGAAGCTCAGCTTGAC
Source organism: Fraxinus anomala (assembly GCA_903798345.1). Lineage (NCBI taxonomy): Eukaryota > Viridiplantae > Streptophyta > Magnoliopsida > Lamiales > Oleaceae > Fraxinus > Fraxinus anomala. The sequence goes on from CAIGRN010079118.1 coordinate 23,260, forward strand.
AACCAAAAGCCAATTACACTCAAAATTCATCTACATAATTCTTTTTGCTCAAGTACAGAAAGCTTTGATACAATTGAAAGAACATTGGGTTGGTAATACATGAACCACAAAAATATTAAACAGTTTAACAGAGATTATCAACTGAATCATACCACAGGTTGACCTGTCCGATCAGCCAACCCCTTTGGAAGCTAAAAGACAGCACCAAAACAATTATGCAATGACCAAGTAAAAATGTGAGGGTGAGTATGTAGGTGTACATAGAGACAAGCTAGTGCAAACGCATGCACACCAGATGTACACAGGGGTTCAGCAATTCTGACCTTGCAGACGTCCCAGAATAGCGCCACTACCAAAACCTCCAATTAACGAGTTCAGCAAATCATCGGGTTTTCCAGTTCTACTCACCCTTACAAATTCACGTGCACCTACCAGATCGAGAGGTCAATATATAAGCATTCTTTTATGGGACTCCTACACAAACAAATTTTTCCAGGTTTCTTTACTTTTCCCCTCGTTGGTCTGATAATTTGAAATTAGTCTATATTAATATGTCTAAGTAATGAAAAATACAAATTCTTGCTTGCATATAGACTCTTTTGAGTGACAAATTGCACATAAAATTGAATTGGGTTGCATGAATCATAGATTCTTTCAGAGAAGACAAGAAAGACATAAAATTTGGTTGAATATCTGAGTTCAAATGTGCTTTGCATTGTCACCTAAACACTATGTTATTGCACTGTCACAGCAGTTTAAGAGAATAAATAAGTTAGAAAGCTAACAATTGGAAAAAATAAAAATGCTACAACTAGCAATTGTACATGCCATCTTATACCTCAATGTTAGATTGGAGTAAAACATCAAAACCTATATAACAATGGGGAAAATCACAAAGCCTATCCCACTCGTTCATCTGATGTAGCAACTTTAGAAAAGCAAAAATCTGAAACCCATGAATGGAAGGTCTGTGAATAAATAGACATTCTTATCAGCATTGTATAAATCATATGTTCAAAAATGTACATTGTTCCATCACAAGTAGCGTATGGAATTACCCTCGCAGTAAAATTAGATCAAAACAAAAACCTCAAACAAGAAAAATAGATAGTTCATAATCACATTTCTTAAAGCAGTATAAGATGACAAAAAACAAGAGCTTCTATCAAATCCAACTTCCAAATTCTACAGGTAAAAGAATTATCCGTAACCCCAGTATTAAAAAGATGCAAGCTTGAAAGTATAGATACACAGAGCACGTCTCATACAATACATATGAAGGCATATCTTATAATCAAATGCCATTTCTTCACAAATATAAACAGACAATCAAAAAATCGCATCAAGGGAACTAACAGAATTTATTTAATATCTTAAGCTACTGAGCTACAGTAAAATGTCATTTGAACAAGTGAAAACTATACAAAACAAAAAATTAGTCAAACCCGGAGAAATTACCGCAATAGCAACCAGTTATAATAGCAAAATTAGCTGCGTAAGTAGCTGAAATATTTGAAATGCCGTGAACTTTTCGATGCTTGGATATCAATACAACTCCGGCACCCGCAACCCCTAATTTCAAACCAAAAAGAAACAGGAAATCAATCAGATTTTCCTTAAAAAAGCCCAAAAAATGAAAAAAAACCAGACCAAACATCGTGGGTTTTCAGTAAAAAAAAAAAAAAAACCAGCAAGTAGAGTAGGAACGAGGATGCGCTCTTTCCAAGGATCAGATGAAGATGAAGTTGAAGAAGCAGAAATCAGTAGATCGGGGTTTTTGTCACTTGAATCCATTTCTTGATCTAACTGTTCATAGACGGCCGAAATGACAGCGGCGGACGGTGGTGCAGAGCGGTGGTATTTCGGTCATGGCGGAGCTGGCAGATTTGTACAAGAATTTGCAATTGGGTTCATGGGCTCTGAATAAGGTCCAATATTTATTTAGTCCATCAACGAATGTTTAATCAGGCCCAATGAAACACTTGTGCTGGGCTTTCTTTTGGTATGTATGGGATAGAATTCAGACAAATGACATCAAGAGCGAGAATATAACGATTTTTAACCATTTTTAATTATTTTTTTTAACAAAAATATATTTTTCTATTACATTTTACTCATATAAAGTCGATAGGGATCGAGTTCCTAGGAGAAAAAGATTTTACGAGACTTATTTGTAAACTTTCATTTGTAGCATGGCTATTTTGTAAAGAATGAGCGGCTATTTTGTAAAGACACACAATAAAAAAAGATTAAGCCTCCGTTTGTTTAGATGAAAATTTAATTTTTTGTAAATATTAAAAGTTGATGAAATATATAATCGAAAATATGTGGATCCATGAAATGCGTAGTTAAATTGAATCCTAACTTAAATTTTAATCACTTTTTTTAGTTGAATCAAACGAGCTAATTTTATGTTTGCACTTCTATCTATTAGGATACATTATAAGAGTTGTTAGACCAACAGCTAATTACCTAACATGTATTTTTTGCCCTTCATTTTATTGTTTTCGTGATCAAAATATATTAAAGAAGTGAAGTGACCAACTAATCGTCCAACTCGGCCGAGTGCATAAACATATAGAAGAGTAATAGTCCCAACAACTCAAAGGTGCAATATCCAATTGAAATTAAATTTTAATCCAATTTTTAACTAAATCAAACATGAGCTAAGTTTGTATTTGCATATCTTTCTATTAGGGCACATTCTAAGAGTTGGTAGGCCAACAACTAATCACCTAACACGTATTTTTTGACCTTCATTTCTTGTTTTCGTTATCAGAATAGATCAAAGAAGTGAAGTGACCAACTAATCTTCCTACTTGGTCAAGTGCATAAACATATAAATGAGTAATAGTTTCGAGACTCTCAACAACTCGAACAACTCAACAATATCCAATCGACAAACTAAGCATAATACAAGTAAAGCAAATATATTAAGATGATTTTATCAATGCAAACGATTCGATTCATTTGTCTAACCAAATGCATTATAGTCTAAAAATTCCACATCAGCTGCCTTAATAGGGACTCTTATATACCAAGAATTGAATATAATTAAAAGTCTGAATATAGAAACATGATTTTCAAAAATTGCTCAGCCTGTCCGCGAGAAAGGGGATAATCAAGGGACCAACGGGTTGTCTACTGAGGCCGAGAAACCATTGAGTCCTTGCTCACCCTCCCAATCACTGGTCTCGAGTTTTCTTTGATAAACTGGCCCTGTTCTTCTCTGGTTTTCTGTAGATTCAAATAAACAACTCGAACGTGCAATATCCAATCGACAAACTAAGCATAATACAATTAAAGCAAATATATTAAGATGATTTTATCAATGCACACGATTCGATTCATCTGTCTAACCAAATGCATTATAGTCTAAAAATTCCACATCAGCTGCCTTAATAGGGACTCTTATATACCAAGAATTGAATAGATTTAAAAGTATGAATATAGAAACATGATTTTCAAAAATTGCTCAGCCTGTCCGCGAGAAAGGGGATAATCAAGGGACCAACTGGTTGTCTACTGAGGCCGAGAAACCATTGAGTCCTTGCTCACCCTCCCAATCACTGGTCTCGAGTTTTCTTTGATAAACTGGCCCTGTTCTTCTCTGGTTTTCTGTAGATTCAAATACTACAACCATCAAGCGGAAATATGTACTGGAATAGAGAAGATTTTACAGAAGGCTTACTTTTGCTAGTTATTGCAGAGCGCGTAAAAGCTAAAAATTCGTCCCAGTTAAATTTCCTAAGTTCCTGCTTTTCGTTCTCCGAGAGTTCAAAGTTGGGCTCCCTTCCACACATGAATGCAGCCCTGCAAATGAACCTCATTTCCACTCAATAATGATGTATGAAATCTTTTACTCAGCATGAAAAATCCTCATTAAAGTTGAAACTGGAAATCTTGATAAAAAAATGGACAAAATAATAATTGACTAGAGCAAACCATTACACAAATAGAGCATTCGTACAAGAGAACAAACTGGTATTATAGATCTCGTGATAGTTCCCAAAAAGTTTTAAGAATGTCGAGCATGTTGTTTCTGTTAGAACTAATAAGATCACGTGGCAGTATTTTGCATATGTAAGAACTTGTGCACCAAGAATTATTGGTCTGACCATGAAAGTCTAACCGAATCATTAAAACATACTTGCATACAATAATTACATACAAAAATGGGACAGATGGATATAATTTAGGATGCTGGATTTATATACTGAAAGAAAGGGAAATGTTTTCCGTTAGAATCCATAGTATCCTCTAATAATACCTGTCATATAGCCTAGCCGCCTCTTCCTGAGAACCAACAGTTCCCAAGTGGATCTGTTTCTTGTCAACTTTGATTGCAGCTTGCCATTTCATATTCTTGAAATAGACACCTCTCATAATACACTGTTCTTGGTTTTCGATGTGCTTTCTCCTGTGCCGCTTTCTGCGTTTAACCTCTGGAATAAAAGAGGATGGATCAGGTCAAAGACCAAAAGTAAGAAAACATAAATACAGTAGTAGAGGCACCTTCTCTACAGTTGCAACTAAATGACATACAAGTATTGTAGAAAAAATCAAATAAGTAAATCTACATAAGAAGATTACATAAGCATAGACTCGACAACCAGGCTGATCATCTGATAAAATCAACATTTATAGTCTGGGTGTACTAATCTACACCTTAAAATACTTCAAATTTTTTTCTACTACCGAGTCATCAACATAATTATTTTTTCCATTTTAAAAAGATGGGAAAGCTACCTTCCTCTTGGGGAGACCCCTACCCCAATCGCTACCCTTTCTTGCCCAAAATAACCATCATTCTGGCTAAAAACGGTAAATGCTATAAGAAAATTAGGCCATCTGCAAATTACTGACAACACTGCTTCCTCTCCTTTCTCTATTCTCTACTTCCCACCTCTCTAGTTCCAACTTGAGCAAACCCACAATTATCACAATCTCAGTCCTGGTCATTTGCAACCATCATCACCACCCGGTAACTATCTCTCTGACATCATTAAGGCAGCCACTAGTTTACAGGAAAAGTTTGTATATTTTGCAGTTCAAAGATCCAAAGTTGGGATTTAAACTTCCTACTGGACTCCTCCATGATAATTTTTATTAATTGCCAAAGCCAGAAAAATTTAGTATCAAACACAGGAAAAGTTTGTATATTTTGCGGTTCGAAGATCCAAAGTTGGGATTTAAACTTCCTACTGGACTCCTCCATGATAATTTTTGTTAATTGCCAAAGCCGGAAGAATTTAGTATCAAACACAGGAAAAGTTTGAATATTTTGCAGTTCGAAGATCCAAAGTTGGGATTTAAACTTCCTACTGGACTCCTCCATGATAATTTTTGTTAATTGCCAAAGCTGGAAGAATTTAGTGTCAAACACAACAGCATTTAACCATTATTTTTCTCTTTTGTATGCTTTTCTTAAAAGCATTTTTTGAAATCTGTTCAGGCTCTTAATGGATAATAAATGAAACGCGTAGTCAAAAGGTACTATCAAAAGAAGTAAGTACAGATTGCATAGCAGAACAATGGTGCACATGCGTGCGCGGGTGATGTTATTCAAATAACTTTTTGATCCATCATGAATTCAATAGACCATCATTCAGCAAGACCGGAAGAGGTGTTAATGAAAGCATGAATAAGAACAGACCTGGTATTTGATGAATATGATGCTCTTCTAGTGGACTGGAAACAGACACATTTGATGAACCAGGCCCAATTTCCACAAAAGTTTTCTAGCCAATAGTAACGACCAAAAAGGAAGTCTAATTTAATATATTATGTGTGGAAAACATATAGATAGTGCACTTAGACTTAAAATAAAGCATGAAAACAATAAAGAACTAAAATAGTAAATAACCTACCAGAGAAAAAACACTGGGCACGAGCATGCACATATTTACGGGTGGAGAATAGACACAAACTCATACACACACTTAATGATGTAAAAATGATATGCTGCCTTCTAATTTCAAGCTCCAAGTAAAGTAATATTATAAATTGAATACGAAAATGAAAGGAAGTGAAAATTATGAAAAACAATTGCATATTAGGAAGACTATTGCAATGTCTAATCTCTATTAAACCATCCTAAACAACACCACACAAAAAAAATCCTGTGAAATTGTACATACAGGGAAAGATAATTTATTCACTAAAATTTATATTATCAAGAGAACTATAATTCAACCATATTTTTCATTGATTATATGCTGCTTGATTATAAAAATGAAGTATTAATGCGTGAGAGATGAAACAAATAGGAATGCTTGTTTTTTATATGGTCTCCTCGAACGGGATAGGAAATCAGGTCCCTGTTACTCTTTAAATATCCCCGTTCAGACAGACATATTCATAACCCACTGAGCACTCCAATTCAAGAATTAGAATATTAAAAGGAACTTTCCATAACAAATGGAAATTATAGCAAAAAATGTTTCAATACAGTAAAGAATAGCCACTGAGGCTTCAAAACTTAAAAAAACTAAAATCCCAATTTTAAAATTGTTACAAAACGATCGCCAATGGTTACGAAATGACTTGCTTACATGAGAAACCAAATCTGTGACAGTTCAAATTTAAAGATAGATTTTATGCCTATGAAGAAATAGTACTCCAGTATCCATGAGTACCTCCTTTGGTGGGTCAATATTATCTAATACCATGGGGTGAACACTGACTGGTTTTGTGTTATCTACACAATTTTCAGTATGCTGTCCATGCTCATACTTGGAAATTGGAGCCACTGAAGAATTTAGCCCTGTGTAATAATGCAAAAGCATCAATAGCTTCATTCATGGAAGGAGACTCATAATTGGCCAATTAAATACAGAAGGAGAAAAACATACGACCATTATTAATAACACATAGTGCTCCATGAAGGCCAGTACAAAATAATACGTAGTTAAATGCATACTTATTTTATAAAATGATTTAACACCGACCATATACTACTTAGACTATTCATACCTGAACAGAGTCCTAAGAGCTTGCGCCTTCGAATGCTCACCATAGCTGTTTCAGTATTCCTAATAGGCAGTCAGAATATTAAGATATATATTACTTCGTACATTCACCCATGAAAGATCTGAAACGATACTTACCTAACTCGAAAAAAAAATTCAAATAAAGCACCAAAGATCGCGTACGATGAAGGGTTACAACACGTGAGACATATACAACTTAGCTTATGTTGGAGCTTCATTTTTTGGGAAGAATAAATTTTGTAATAGTGATTTTTTGGAGAATGTGTAGTAAAAAAGTAGAGAAATTTTGGGTCTATGTGTAAAATTATTTTATTGGGATAACGTGTGGTTAAAAATATTTTTTTTGATGATGGGGCTCAAACAGGGCTTAAATGAAAAGCATTGTATGCAACATATTGAGTGTCATATTCGAATGGCAGAAGTTAGAAGCTAAAACAACTTCCAAAGAATGCTGACATTTGAAAGCAGAAAATAGCAAGAGATAATTAAAAAGAAGAATAATTATAAGTTCCCTTAAAAATTTCAGCAGATAACCAAATTGGATTCACGTGGTTAATTTTTTTCGATTTTAGTCAAAGAGTATCTCTGTTCTGTCTCAAAGTTCATTACAAGTATAATCATTGTGAAAAGAATAGTAACAGACATCCAAATAATTGCATTGTCAGAACTGCTAAGTCATCACAACAATAACAAACTAAATCTCGTTCACATTAAGTTGACATCAGCTACATGAATCCCTTTTCACCACTCTGTTGGGAATACATTTCTTTATGAAATTTTGCAATCTCCCACTCATTTAACAAAGTGTATGATGGCAATGGCACGTTCCTTAAATACAATTTCTACACCTTCAAAATCAGACACAAAGTTATACTGATACAGAAGCCAAAACAGACCAGTCGAACTTCGACAAATCAAGAATTAGCCATCTTTTCCCACTGGCATATTTCATTCAAATTAAAAAAAATAAAACCTTGAACCCTTACTGGCATCACCCACAGAACCATAAGGTGATAGAATGACAATCTATAGATATTTCTAATTATAAAGTTAACCAAAACACGCGTTAACATAACCACAAATAAAATTTCAAGAAATCAACACAAATACCCAAATAATTCCATTTGAAGAATTGGCAGTTTATCTCTTAGACTTCCAAGTCAACCCACCAACCTACCACCTTTCATGGAGTCAAGAATGTGAAAAGCCAACCAAGAAATTTACAAAATTGAATAACACACTTGTCCAACAAACCACAAAGGAAAATCAAGACAAAACCCACGTAATACGAAGATTTGTCATCATCAAGCACAAATGCCCAATGTAATTTTTACTAGTATACAAGTCAACCTATAGAGACAAAACACAGTTTAGAACATCCGTTTATTAAGAGAGAGAACATAATGCTACAAGAGGCATTATAAAGAGCGAGAGTTGATACCGGAAATAAACAGGACAAGATAAAAGAGGGGAAAACCTATTAGTTTGTGGGTTGTGAAACCGAGGAGAAAAATCAACTTAGGCGGTAGTGTGGCGGGGTGGGTGGGGGTGGGGTTGGTGATTACGAAGGGAAGGTGGCGAGAATATAGAGAGAGATAGAGAGGGTATACAATAGTGGTTGGTGTTTAACTCATGCATCTATCACCTTTTATTTTATTTCTACCCTCGTTATGTCTTTATGTATTTGGGGGAAGGGTGGTGGTGTAGGATGACAATGGTTGTGAGAGAGAGAGAGAGAGAGAGAGAGAGGGTGGGGGTTAATACGGAGTAGGGTACCGCTTCTATTTTCAATTTTGTGTTTTTTGGATAAACTTGTAAAGGACGAAACTGCCCTTGGGCTTTTCTAAACCATTTAGCACGGTTGGTGCATCAAAATTGACTAAAATGCCACCAAGAAATTAAATATACTGAACGAGGTTCTATTTTATTTTTTCAAACACGGCATAAAACGTACGTATTATTTTAAAGGAATTGATATTTTACTTTACAAATTCTCTAAAATAATGCTCAATTCCTTTGGTCAGTAGTTGGCTTTGGAATTTTTTTACCCGTTTGTATTCGTTGCATTATCTTAGTTATATAGATTCGGTTTAGATTTTTATCAAATGTGGCTCGATTAAGAAATGAAACGATATTAAAACCAACTATTCATGCATAATATACTTTCAATCTCATATTAATTACACGTTCTTTAAAATTTGTCTAGGAAAATCTGATTCACGAATCAAATATTGCTACGTAATCTTTAACCAAAGTTTTTGAAATGGCAAAGAGAAAAATTTGAGCTACGTTATTTTGAAAGAATGTATTTTGGAATAGTAGATTGATGGAAAATATGAGGTTGAAAAAGAAGGAAAAGTTATTGATGTAATGAAAAATATTATTTTATTGAAGATTGTGTGATTGAAAATGAGTAGAAGAATGAGAATGAAAAAAATAATGTGGATCAAACATGGACAAAATTTACTTATCAGCATATTATGTTCACAAATTATACTAATGTAACGAGTATTATTATTCATCATTAATAATGATCATCACCAATTTAGGTATAAATTAAATAACTACTTGATCGTCTGCGATGCATTTAACGTACATTGGACAATGAAATAAGAGGTGAATTGAGATGAAATATCATCAGTGTGTTGTCGAGACGAACAACTCAACTCGATTTGATCCATTTAATATTTGTGAGACCAAGTAAAATCATATGCATGTACAATCTACCAACACACTTGCCACAAGTTGTGCACGATTATATGCACGTGTGGTGCACACTTCTCTTATACTTCACTTCATGTACCGGACATTCGGATAGACTAGATAAAGAAATGTAAAAAAATAAAACAAAAATAGTCTTCTAGCTCAATTTTCAATTTGTCGATTTGATTAAACTTAGAAGAATATTTTATTTTAAGTAAATAATTTATACTACTAAAAGAATTACTTTTAAATAAACAATTTAACTATTTTTAACACAAATCCATTAAAAAAATTATTTTAAAATATAGTGCAAGACCATATATGGTAAATTAAATATATAGTAGATGAATTTTAAGTACTTTATTTTGTCATAATTAAGTTAATTTATTCGTTGTGTTTCAACATGTGCCGTGAAGTTCCATTCCTTATCTTAAAAATTCGTCTTTTTCAAAATCCGTCAATCCATCTTTAACTGTGAGAAACAGAAGATTCAGTTCAAAGTAATAAATTACTATATCAAAGTTAGTTTAATGTTTCCAGTTTAATAAAAAAAAAATCATTGTTAGTCAACACAGATATTATATTTTTTGAAGGGCAATTATGTCAAATCAGCAATTTGAAAGCGAGATTCTGAGCAATGGACCACGAAACAGTAACAAGTCAAAGGTTAGAAAAGAGAGGGACAAAATAGGAAATTCGTCGAAAATAATAATGTAGGGTAAAGCAAAGGGTTAAGCCAATAATTAATTTGGTGGGGGTGACGGGAAAGATAAAAGCACCGACGAAAATATGATTGGATAACGTTCCGCCAATCTATGTTTCAATCCTCTCATTAATTATTATCGTCGTCTCTTAAGCTTTAGTATTTGCTAGCATATATTTAACTCGGTAAAATCGTGATTGGATAAATTGGAACAAGTCTCGAATATGTTACTCGACGAAAGGTTTGGTGGAGTTTTATTGTATGTATGGAAAAGCAATAAATTGACAAAAGGAGCGATTTTGAGTTTTAACTTGTCGATATATTTATTTCATTTCCTTGTATTGTAATTTGATGATAAATTTGAGACTACACGTGTCGGGTTGAGTCTTTGTACAAGAGATTGGATAAAAATGAAAAGGTAACTGATTGAATACGTGATTAGCGATTAATTAAATGAAAGGAGTGTTTCCACAGAAAAATGTAGATCATTGCGAATCGATCCGATTAGAATGATTGACAAGTAGTTCATTTTGAAGTACATGTGAAAGATATGGACGTCTTGCGTCAATTAAAAATTGAAAACTTCAGTACCATTTGAATTAATTTTCTTAATTGGGCCTTACCCAATTAAACCAACTGGGCTTCATCCTCGTGGCCCAATGTGCATAAAATATATAGATTCGAAATCTCCACCGAAGATCGATCAAACTAGGGTTCCAAAAACTAGGGTTGTAATCGAAAATGATTTACGACGTTAATTCTCCACTTTTCCGATCATTCCTCAGCCAGAAAGGCGGTTCTTCTGACAAGAGGTATTTACCATAATTACCTCTGCTAATTTTCTCGATAATTTTTATATTTATGTTTTTAATATATCATTAGCTTTGTGAGTTTAATTTCTTAATATACTTGATACAAGGCAATTGAATTTGGGTAACCAACAATGCAGTTTGTGGATGTTTTATGATTTGGTCTCAATTATTAGCTAATTGGGGCTCCTTGCGGTTTTATATGTGATTATTAGAAGAGTTTTATAGAATTTCTAAAATAGGCGAAATTCTCCGTAGTAGTGGAGAAATTAGACTCGTGAGATTCCCCAAGGACTTCAAAAAAATTCGTGTTCCTGAGATTCTTGTAGTTTCGTTATAAGATTCATAAATTTAATGTACATATTGATTTAATTGGTTTTTTTTTTTTTTTAAGTAGCTATTGCACCATATAGCTTATTTATTTGAAGTAATCTAGTGCACAGATGAAGCCCAATAAAGTTGTAAATTTTCTTATCCTGGGTATTTTCTGCACATAATTGGGTTGAAACAGCTTATGCAAAATTGTTTTGCACCTTTCCATTTTAGCTTGGTTCAATATATTTTGTTATGCCTTTCAAGATTTGATCAGACAAGTACTAGCTGTTGCAAATATAAAGCAACTTTTCTTGAAGAGGAAAATTAAGTTTACTTCTTCTAATTTGAATGTTGTCAATTTTTAAATGATGTGCTTTGTACACTTGAATGCAATTCCAGGAAAACGGAAGAGCAGAAGCCCAGGGAGCAGAGGCCAAAGGCAAATGAAAACAAGCCGGTTATGACAGAGTAATAAGGGCAGTGATGTGATGTAAGCTCTAACATGGATAGGATATCTCGAAGGCTATTGAATATGTTATTTAGCATTCTATCCTAGAACTTGTTATGTGATTTGTGGTTTAATTCCGGATGTTATTTCAATGGCATTAGTTTTTGGTTTGTAGAAGAAATCGTGCTTTTGCTTCTTGAAAATTTGATCTTACTTTTTGTTTGGTTGTGTTGTTTTTCTTTCTATTTGAGAAGGTTGGAGGAGGCTAGTGATTGGGTACATAATTTGAAGTCCCCAGCATTTGTTGGCTTCTCAATGAACTAAAATGCAATAATTTGCGTTAATAATATGCTGGGTTACATTTTTAGAATAATAATATGTTATAATTCTTTATTCGTTCTTGAGTTGGAACTTATTAGGGTAATTATATTTACACCACATCTTCAAATCTAGGTCCGCAATATTGCTCATTTTGGCACCTATATCCCCAATGTGTGTCTCGTTGCATTTATATATTTAGCCTTCAACTAACTTAGTACATCTTGTCTCTAACGATAGTTTCTATCCAATATTCTGCTTTCGTAATGAAAATATTTTGTCAAGCTTTTGTATTTGTTGTTTATCTTGCTTATTTAAAAATACGATGGATAAATAATCTCTTTTACTTCTCCTAACGAATATTTCGACTTATGCAAATACTATTATCTCATCTTATTTTGCCTTTCATGATTTATTCAAATATCAACTTTGGACAAAGGAGGAATTATACGAGTACATTGATCTTGACTACCCTTATGAACGAAGGCGTATTACTTCTTATTTCTAAAAGTTACATATCTACTCCTTGTTTTGCCTTTCAAGTCGTTGCTCTCGTTCGTAGACCGGAGGAAAATTGTCTACTACATAGAACGGGTCATTTTGAGGTTGGCCAAATGCATAATTTGAGGAAACGTCTACCCCTTCTTCCATTTCAATTGGGCTAGCATCTTTCCCATGCCTTTGGAATTGAGCCCTATCACTTTGGATCTTTTCCTCCACAAGGTTATTCCATTAAGCTTGCTGGTTATGGAAGAGCACTCCTTTAGGCATCTGCATACCCGTTTGCCTTTGTATTTGCTGGAGAAGCTGACGCATCATGGCATTTTACTCTTGAGATGTTCCTCATATTGACGACCATTTTCACTACCTCTCTAACGAGGCACGCAGTAGTCCTACCACCTTGACGGTGATGATGGTGGGGTCATCAATGTATATCATTGGTTCAAAGGATCTCTTTTTCAGAGACCTTCCTTAACCTTCTTAGATTACTATCTTCTTCACCAACGCTCATGGTGGGTGGATGCCTCTTTTATTAATAAATGAGGGTCTTCTATACAGATTTTGCCTCTTCAAATCTTCATATTAAGGAAAATTCACACCCAATAACTTAGAGCACATATAATCTTCATTCCTTTGAAACTTTTTAATAGCCTAGTTATCAAGGGGGAGTCAAAGCACTTTTTCGGTAAACTTTTTCCACAGGAATGCTCATGGTTAATAATGTGGTTTCTCACAACGACGTCAATTTGTTGACCTCGATTTTTGCACGGAAAACGTAGCCAACAAATTTAAGCTCCACTCACCTTCACGTAGTTGAACTCCTGTATACTTGGACAAACCGTTAGAAACATGTGACCTTTTTCGAAGGTGGGAGAGGCGGCACTCTGACGGTCAAGTTAGTTGATACGTACGAGTATATTTAGGTGTCAAATGTGCGAAAGACGTCACAAAAGTGTTCGAATACCAAAAATGAGAGAGAGCAATGTTACTTTGAATGTGTAAAATTGCATTACCTTCAAATGACATTAAGTGTGAATTTTTATAATAGTAGAAAAAAAAATTATTGGATGAAAAGACATGTGGTCTCATCTGAACAGTTGTGACATCTTTGTCACAAACATCATTCAACCAATCCTAGGCTTAGGGAATTTAATGTTTATTAAAAGAAGCAACCTTGTAGCCTAGACCTGACCTCTAAAAAGTAGTATGACAATTTGATCGTTTGGACGTCTGCTATAGAAATATCGCATCAATCAATCGTATGAAGATCTTGTACGAAAGATTTCTTGGCATAGGTCGTGTTGTCTCGAACTTATTCTGCAACCGATTGTGGCACTTCGCCTAGGTCATGGATAAGTTGGCCTTACATGGCACCTTGATGGAGGTAGTACATTACCTCAATCACCTTATGTATGGTTTCACCTCAACCATCTAGGATGGTGATGCAGAGTGTGGGCCTGATTGAACTTTCTAGCTAACTATCATGTGATGCTAATTTGGAGCCCATTAGAGGAGGCGTAATAGCAACAATAACTAACCAGTTAAAGCCAAGATATTTCTTTATTTTAATTATCTTTAACCTTGATTTGATATCAATTCGACTTTAATTTTTCCCATTCTCTCTACATTTTGTATTTCTTAATATTTCACGTATCGAATGTATAATTTTGAAATATTAATTATCTTACACTTATTTCACCTCCATCAATCAAAGTAAAACAATTTGAAACACCATCTTCGTTCCTATGAGTTTCCTAAAAAGTAATTTATAATTTTCAGTAAAAATTAAATTTTAATCCGACATTCATTACTATTATCCACACATTTTAAATGATTCATTATGCATCTCATTATAATCTCCTTATATAAATAATAATGCATTTATTTTCATTAGTATGATGTATCATTAAATAATAAGAATAATAATAATGTTATCTATCAATAGTAGAGATGCATAACTAGTTATGTGACAACACGTATTGATTCATTGTCCAATAAAATTGAGATTGTGATGCGCTTTAATGCACTAAAAAATGAAATAGGAGACTCATTGTCACCCAACAAGTAAACATCTTTAGTCTTTACAAATGACATGTATCATCATTCGACCAATAAATTGAGTTTCATTTCAACAAATCTAATTGACATTATCATTTCATATCACATCACATCACCTATCACATAGATTGACTAATAGANCACATCACCTATCACATAGATTGACTAATAGAGATAAATAACATCATTGTATAATGAATTCCAAACACTTAATCCCTTGTCTTCTCCAAGAATAATAAGTGAGTTGTAAATTAATAATAAATAATAAAACCAAAGCAATAAAAACTTAATTTAACAAAATAAAAGTTATCCTAATTCCACTTCAACCTACCTCATTTACCTAACAGTTGAGATTGGCATTAACTACGAATCATTTCACGAAATATTACCTATTTTATAGACGGGTGATTATTTCTAATGAAAATAAATAATTGAGTTTCATTTCAACAAATCTAGCCCTTGTTTGACACCCATTTTGGGTGAAAATTTATTTTTGGAATAGTGATTGATGGAAGATTGTGTGGTTAAAAAGTAAGGAGATTTTTTGGGTTTATGTGTAATATTATTTTATTGATAGAATGTATGGTTGAAATGAAAAAAGAAAAAAAAATAAGAAATAGAATAAGAAAAAAATGGGTGTCAAACGGGGGCCTAATTGACATTATCATTTCATATCACATCATCTATCACATAGATTGACGATAATCTCTAATAGAGATAAAAGTTATCCTAATTCCACTTCAACCTACCTCATTTACCTAACAGTTGAGATTGGCATTAACTACCAATCATTTCACGACATATTATCTATTTTATAGACGACACTAATAAAGATTACTTTTATTTAAATAATAATAATAATGTGTAACGATTACTTTGAGTGAAAGTGTCGTTCGATCATCGAGCAGGAGAGAGGCGAAAAGGATCAACCGAGGAAGGAGCGTCATCTATTCTAAAATCATTATCCTTTGCTAACACCAAAAACATACCAGAATTCTCCTGCTTGACCTGAGGGAAGTGACCAGACCAAGATTGCCTATCTCAAAGCCAAGTAAAGACAATGCATCTAAAGAAACAAGAAGCCTATCTACCAGTAACGCTTTACCCGCTGAACTCAAACCTATTCGAGGGTTAGAATGGTTCGTTGATGAACGGTAACAGATCTGCCACGTATTGCAGGAACTGAATCATATGTGCTCATTTTTTGAGTTAATATTCCATTATCTAGTGTTTTTATTTATTTTAATATCAATAGTATTAATAGTTCCAATTATTTTGAAAACCGACATGCACCGATGCCAAGAAAATAAAAAACTTCAAATTTCAATGTACAGAGCAAACAAAAGGAGCTGGTGATCTCTAGCGCAACTGAAATATGCAAAAGAACGGGCAGCTTCAGCACAATCTGAGTTTCCATGGTTGCAAATTTATTCAAAAGTTGGCATGAAAATAATGGGAAAATAGCAAAAAACTGAAGAAAATGCATTTCGGAAACCGATGAAGACAGTAGAACCAGCCCAATTCTATTTCATCCATGAAACATAAGTATCAAGAAACAAAACGTAATTACAGTCTCAGTTAATTAACTTGGAATTCTTAGACCAGTGAAGACAGGCTCACTAGAAGTTGACCACTTATGACGCTGCAAGATCACATAATATGCAAGCAAGTGAGCTTTTGTTAGATAATTATACACTATTGACCTTAAACTAGAGAATTAGATTTGAACCCTGAAGTCTCACCTTTTGATGTAATAGTAACAAAAGTCGGCCAAGATGAATGTCTGAACAATTTCTGCGAGTAGGATCATTGGAAGCCAAATGTAGCCAGTTCCAACGAGAAACAAGTATCGTCCAGCAGATTCGTAAACCTACAATGAATTGAGATGCAAGGGTAAATTTTCACCATCAGTTCATTTCAACCATCTGAATGGAAATGATTAACCTCGAAGAAATTTTAAATCATGGCACGAGAAAATATATCCCCGCCTTTAATGTAAAAAAAATTGATTAAGAAGATTAATGGCCGTCATGGATAAATTTGACAAAGTGTGGTATGAATGGATACTAGCTATGGCAACGACAAAGAGTTGCGTATTACAGTTTTCATTTTTGTACAATTTTCAAGACTGTTTGGAATCCTACTTGTTAGCATACTAAACGCACAGCAGCGTACTCAAGTTCGATTGGACGGTGTGAATGTAGCACGATACTTCAACACTTACCTGAATGATCCAATGAGCGCATCCCAAGAATCTCGCAACCCCGAGTGCAAACACATAATGAGCCGTGAATGGTTCGATCATCTGGAACACAGTCGAGTAAAATGAAATTGTATTAGCGTAATCTGTCAATCAGGTATCAGTCCAGAAACCAGATGAAACTGAATGAAATACAGACCTTGGTGTTCTGCATCATCCGCAGTTGTGGCAACACTGAAATGGATTCTAAGTACACAGCAAATGCCCAAAGGATTCGGCCAAAACGTGCATGGTGTGTATATGGATGTACAAGTATGGCTGCAATAGCAGAAGGCACCACCTGGAAGAGAGATTAAGGAAACACAAAAGTGTTGTACAAAGTTAATGAAGAACAAGAAAACCAGCAACTTGAATCCACCAAAAGGAAGGTTTGAACATGATAATGAATCGCTGTCCTCAAACTATATTTGCCGCTACTGGGATGAGTGCTTGAAGGCTTTTAATGGCAAATAGTTTGCAGGAGTAAACAAATCTTAATCCAAATTCAAATCGTGCAAAATAAAATTTGAAAAAGAACTTGAAGAACAATTTGAGAAAACTGAATTTGATCTTTGATTTGGATGTAAGTTAATGGATTTGATGTTTGTGATATTTTTTCCAACATGAAAATCATCCACATACATAGAACATCAACCATCATGCACGAAAGGGAGCAAAAAACAAGTCAAAGAGGTGTGAAGCCAACCAAAATGTTGCCAGAAAATTCAAACCCAA
>CAIGRN010079130.1:0-12246 GCA_903798345.1 Fraxinus anomala
ATCTGAGTCCGTAAATTACGAGAGATGCGAATTTACTGCTTTAGAGCTGCGATTTGTGGCCTAAAATAATTCAGTAAATGTATGGTGGTTTCGACCGTCAACACACAAAGGGCAGAATCATCCAACTTTTCCTGCTATGTTCAGGAAATTAAAATAAGCAAACTACTTGAAGAAACCGTCGCCGAAAACTGGTCCACGCTTCGCCGCGACCACCATGGGCCCTTGCAGAAGCCTCATGTTGTGTCCGTTTGTCCAATCGGCCACAAGTTTAGCCGGAAATCAAGATTGCAGGTGCGGATTTGAGGAGAAAAAATGGACAGCTTCTTTTCTTCGATTTCTGCCAGAAATCTGGGCCGTTTTTGGTCATTTTTGACCGAAAACCTGCCACCAAATCTCTATCTGATACCAAATGTTAGAAAATTGGGCTCCAATCTTTTGATTTTCGGGCTCAGTTACTATCAAATCGACCACCACAATCACAAACCAAATCCCAAACCAATTTTCCCAAATCAGTTGCTTTATGATTTGCCCACAAAGGACTGAGTGTGAAGAGGTTATGAGAGCTCACGGGTAAGCCACAAAGACTAAGAAAAAGGGGGAAGAATAGAGTACAGAAGGTACGAAGTCAAGGAAGAAAGCACGAAGCAAATGGACGCTGCCTTTTCTCTTTTTGACACGACTGCCCAAACTTTCACACTATATCAATAGTAACAGTGTGAGCAATATAAATGGATTGAGGATGGGCTTTTAGGTTAGGGATTAATAAGGCACAAAAGGTAATAAATAAATGGATTATCAACCAACAAGCTGTCCAAGAATTTAGGTTGGACCATGAGCAGCACTAATTTAATTAGGTTGCTTCAAATGACCAAAATAGGTTAAATGATCAGTTTGAATAATTGTGGTGTCGATATTTCACTTCACTCATCGACCGAGACCTATGAAGTATAATCCAAAAAATTGATTTAATATCATCGTTCGGGATTTATTGGGTATCAAAACCCAACATCGGTTTAAACTCTATAACAATTATCCAAGAATAAATTCATATTGGATGTCAAAATATTGAAAATTATATTAGAAATTTATAACAAGGATTCATGTATGCCTTAGCGACTAAAATATCTAAACTAGTATGACAAAGATGCTAGAATTCATATTCGATTTATAAGACATCACTCAAATTTTTTATCTATGAAGAAAAAGAGGCGACATCACAAAATTTTGAATCTCTTCAATCTTCCTTGGTTGATCTGCATATGCACATTCCTCTTCCTTGCCCAAAAACCAAAATTGAATCTTCAACTGATTAAGTTCTTGTATCTTGTCTCTTGATTTCTTAACAAAAAAAAAAAAAAAAAAAAAAAAATTGAAAAATTCGCATTCATTAATTGCAATATTTAATGTATCATATAATATGAGGTGTCTCCCACAATGTTGGATGAAGTTACGTACTTTATTATATTGAAATTAGGTCAAAATTTGTGTCCAATATGGCAGTCGTAAGGAGTTTGCATCACAAAAGAGAACTATCAATTCTGTCACTTGTTAAGTTGTGCGGTCGCACAATGTGATATCGTGCAATATCAATAGAAAAGTAAGATAAACTCTAATTTTTCCAAGCAGTGCGTTGTGATCGCAATGCCATTGCATGCCCCAAATTTCTACTTATTGTCATTTTGGTTTGCAGGTTTCTTCCTCATTCATCTTGAGCCCTTGTTTCGTGCACTTTTCACCCTACATTTCAAATTACATCAAATTGACTCCGTTTAATCTTCAATCATCATTTCTTGACCTGAATCAACTTTTAAATATTTATAATTTAGATCCTAATCTTTGAAATTCTTCTAATTATATTCAATTTAGTCCATGTAATCTTCACTTTTGCTGGCCTTATTGTAGAAATTACACCTATTAGGCATTTAATCAAACAAAATTTGAATAGTTTTGGCCCAAACCAACAAGTTAACATATACACCCATGCCCTAATATTATCTTTATCTCTTATTCAATTTTAACTGTTACATTTATTTTGGTCGTGCAATCTTAATGTAGGATTATGCTTGAAACCGGTTTGGTCTATGATTATTGTTCAGCCTCTGTTTGTGCCATATTTTTCAAAAAAATAATAATAATAATAATAAAAAAATAAAAAAATTCAAACTCATTTTTGACCACGTATTTTTCAATAAAATAATTTTGCAAGTAATTTCAAAAAAAATTCTTACTTTAAACCACATGTTCTAAAAATTAAAAAGAAAAATAAATAGACTTTTTACAAAATCGATTTTTGAAAAATGGGACTTGTGAATGACCCAATAATGCATTCTCAAGGTAGTGAGTCCCAAATTGAATAGGCTTGGAGCAGATATTTGATCTCACATTCACAATATTACATTTTTAAGGAAGTGAGTCCCAAATGGAAGGGTTTTTCCACTTGTACATAAAGAGGTTGACAACCTTTTACAATGGTGGCCTCCAATGTGATTAAAAAAAAAAATATTTTTCCATTCACCCACCTCCCCACCCCTCCTATGTGCGAGTGTTTGTCAATCAAACCACCCCTCCCCTACTACATGTAGCACATCTAGGAATAGGCTTGGAGCAGATATTTGATATGACATTCACAATAATGCATTCTTAAGGAAGTGATAGGCTTGGAGCAAATATTTGATCTGATAATGGTTATATATCACAATCAATTATAATTATTAAATAAAGTGATTGTTTCTCTCTCTGTCAAATCTATTCTCGCGATGAAGTGACAATTCAAGTAGTGAAATGGCGAATAATACAATTTCTTTGTCACCATCAATAATCTGCTTTATCGTGCCACGACCCAAAATAAATAAAAAATAGTAATTGCAATAGACTCTTTGGAGAAATTGACAAATGAGAAGGTGTGTTTTCATTTTTATGGTGAAATCGTTGTTTTTTAGGAACACGAGTCTTCACGTGGCAACGTTATCACGCCGTCTCTTGCCACGTTGGAGTCCATCTAGTCACATGGGACGCATATGAAACGGGTGTATGCATAGTGATGGATGGAGTGGAATTCTAATAAGTTGAGTGACCATTCATGGTAAAAATAAAGTTCAGTGACTATAACATGACGGTAAGCAAATTCAATGAGTATTGAAACTTTTTACTCCAAATATTCACACCGTTGGAGAATTAGGTACACACAAATAATGAAATATTACAAAATTTGTCCCACTTTTTTTGGCATGTTTTGGATGACAGCTTTACACCAAAAAGATATCATAAATTAATTGAAACCCAACAAAAAAAAAATAAAAATCTAAAGGGTTATTTGCTGATTTGGTCTCTAGCAAAATTTCGAGTTAATTCTTAAAGTCTATTTTATTTCAAATTAGTTACTTAATTTTATGAAAAATTCCAATCTAGTTACTTTATTAGTGAGATTAACGTCAAATTCCATTGATATGTTGTTAGCACCATTGAGTATTGAAATAATTTTCAACTCTATTATCATGCACGTCTAAACATTGTTAAGAAAATAACTGATGAAGCAAGAAATCAATTTACTTCCAATTAGTTACGCGAATTATTCAAATGCAATTTTCATCGAAATGAAACAAAATGGGCTTCTAGGTTTCGTTTTTTCGTCCCATTTTTAACATTTCGCTAATAGAGTGAAAATATTGGAACTTTTAACAAACTTTAGTGACTGAATTTGCTGTCAACTTTTAAGAAACAAATATTTTTAACCTTTTCTCCTTTGCTCCGGGACCAGCCCAGATTTTCTGCAATTCCACACTATTCCACGAGCACGCCACGCGCCCCCCTTCCCACATTCAATCCTAACCATCAATCTATATCCCGTCCAACGGCCCACACCGCCTCTCTCCCAATATACATACAACCAACCTTTCATATCCACCTGCACACACATTCCCTCATACTTTCCAGAAAATTTTCTCTACATTATTCGCTCTGAAAATGCTTCTGAAAGTTGCACCGGCTTTTGGGTTATTGAATTCCCGTGGCGATAATCTGAGTTCTCTGTTTACCTCTGCCTCTTCTTCGAATTTTGTGGGGAAGAGGGGAAATGGGTTTGTGCTGTGTGCGACGAAGCACACGAACAACAAGCCTTTAACCGGCGTCGTTTTTGAGCCATTTGAAGAGGTGAAGAAGGAGCTTATGCTTGTGCCGACTCTTCCCCAAGATTCACTCGCTCGCCAGAAGTACGCCGATGAGTGTGAAGCCGCTATTAATGAACAAATCAAGTGGGTTTTCTTCGTCAGTTTATTTTCCGGTTTGGAAATCTGTAGATTTAAAATTTTCTTTCGCTTTTTTGAGAAATTTTTTATGGGTTATAATTTGTTATGTACGGTTTTGAATTTTATGCTAATTCTGTGTAGTCTAATGATTTTTTCGAACATTTTTTTATGAATTACAGCGTGGAGTACAATGTTTCCTATGTCTACCATGCCATGTTTGCCTATTTTGATAGGGACAACGTTTCCCTTAAGGGTCTCGCCAAGTAAATCTCAAAACTTCTTTATAACATTTGAACCTTTTTCTTTCATTGAATATTATGTAAATCTGGGGTTCTGATTTGTTTTCTCCTAGGTTTTTCAAGGAGTCGAGCGAAGAGGAAAGAGACCACGCTGAGAAATTAATGGAATATCAGGTGTTTGATCATTTGCTTAGTTTTATTTTTCTTTTATTTTTTTCACAATTTTTGTTAAAATTATGAATAATATTGTTTGTTCAATGAATTCCAGAACAAGCGTGGTGGAAAAGTGAAGCTGCAGTCAATTTTGATGCCACTTTCTGAGTTCGACCATGTCGAAAAAGGGGATGCATTATATGGTAATAAGTTATTTTATGAGTCATGTTGATCTGCTATTAATTGTATACTATACATAGACATTTTCTATGGAGATTTGTGCTGTGGATGGCTATGTTTATCCTATAAAGAATGTTTATTAAAGTTTTATGTGCTTCTGCCATACATTTTTGTATACTATTTTCTCTATCCAATGTTAACATCAACAAGTGGGGACCAATTTGTCTCTATTCTTCGTTTTATTTCAAACTTGCATTTATTTACAAATATATGTCATCTGCATCCGCTGATAATGTTTATTAAAGTTATCTCATTAATGTTTTTTGGTCCAATGAAACTTTGCCGTGTCTATCTAATGTTGACATCAACAAATGGGACCAATTTGTCTCTATGCTTCGATTTATTACAAACTTGCATTTATTTACAAATATATGTCATCTGTATCCACTGATAATTTTTATTAAAGGTATCTAATTAAATTTTTTTTCAGTCCAATGGCACTTTGCTAAATGATTAAAGCTAGGTTTTTTCATTGGCACACGTCTTAGTTGTTACCATTGATGATCGGGTGCATGTGGTAGCTATTTTTCAATCGGATCGTGTCTCATGTATAGATTTTATTTGTTATGTGTCTGTCACTGTCATGTCTTGGAATATGGTTAGTAACCTTAGGAATTATAATGTAAAGTATGAATAATGAAGAAATTTTTTTGGAAGAACCACAAGTGTGACAAAATGGAAAAACGACCTTTTTTGAAACTTTCTGAGGTCCCCTGTCATTAGCCAATATGTCATAAACCCAAAATTTCCTTCTAAGTTGAAGGTAGAAAACTTCAGTTCTTTTAATTCCAGCCTTTTTCTCACGTTCTGTGACATTTAGATGATTATTGAACTAGTGTTATTAGATTGGCTATCAGATTTAAGAGTGTGTGTGTGTGTTTTATAAAGACAAAGAAGGACGAGAGAAGAACAAAAGAAGAAAACATATGCACACAGAATTCACATTTACTTGATCCAGTCAAATATAAGGTCGAGTAATCCTTTTTCAGTAAGGTATTTTCAATTCAATAAGTAGGTCAAACATACTTTTGAGAAACTTTTTTAGCAATCGTGTTTGGCTTTTTCTTTTTCAAAGTTACTATTTAGAAAGGAAATAGTAAAATGTTGCTATTTTTGAAGTATTGTTTGGTTACTTTCTTTTGAGAACATTCTTAATAATAAAAAAAAACGACAAGTTATTTTTGACAAAATTCCGAAGTAAGGTCTTTTTTCCTTTCAACTCTTAAAAATGGACCTTCTGAAAAAATTCGCTTAGTAAATGATCAAAATAAAAAGCACTTGTATACTAGGCTTTCCAACTCAACAAGGATAAAAATTTGAATGTTTTTGTTGCTCTTTAAATCATTTTTTCTTTCAAGAAAAACATAAGTCCGGTACTTATTTTTATACAAATATGCTTCAAAAATTTTACATGTTGAACTATATTATCAGTTATAGTAAATTATCATGTTATACTGTGTCAGTTATAGTGTGCTCTCTGCTTTAAATGTAGTACAAATTCAAAATTATTCCATGCCCATATTTCCCTTCCCTCATTATCATCTATTACTTGGAGTTTTTGATCTTGCATTTTCTGTGTTTCTACTGTTCACTAAAGACAAATGCCCTTTCTGTTTAACAGCTATGGAGCTTGCGCTGTCTTTGGAGAAATTGACAAATGAGAAGCTCCTAAACTTGCATGCTGTAAGTCATACTTCTGAACTTCTTGTCTACTTGACAAAAGTGATGAAATAAGATTAGCATTGACATTGACATTGACATTGTAGCAACGGTTTAATGGAATAAATTGAAGTTAGTGTATGAAGAAACCAAATTCTATACCATTAGTTTCATGGGAAATGGAGACTCACATGCTTCGACTTTTCAAAAAACAGGTAGCCTCCCGAAAGAATGATGTGCAGTTGACTGATTTTGTTGAAAGCGAGTTCTTGGCTGAGCAGGTACTGGATCATCTTCTATCAAATATTCTTTTACCTGATTTAAATGCAGAGGGACATGTCCCTATAATGTTGACATACTCGTCTAAGAATTTTCTTTGTTCTTAGGTGGAATCCATTAAGAAGATATCAGAATACGTTGCACAGCTGAGAAGAGTTGGCAAAGGACATGGTACGGATACAACGTTCCCTTTTTCAATATCTTTTATATGGTGGATGCTCATGGGTTTTCAATGCCTTCAATGAACTCTTTTTTTCCTGCTTTTCATAACTATTTTTCGGCTTGGATTGTCAGGCGTTTGGCACTTTAATCAGATGCTGCTCCGTGAAGAGGAAGTTGTTGCCTAAATGGGAGCTTGATTTTTCTCCTTATGCCGCCGCCCTACAGAGTGTTCTTTGTGGTATGATTTTCAGATTTTGCCAAGACATTTTTAGTGTGTTAGTCGCTACAATTTGTGTATGCAGTAGATATTGACTAGTTTAGTTGTGGCTTTTACTACTAAAGATTAAAATATTTCAGTAGGTGCTGCTATAAAATTTTCTAAGATAGAACATGAATGAACGTGATTTGCCATATTGAATTGACAGCATACTTCCTTTTTTTTTTTAGCCCTTTGTTTGAGTTTGTTGAACAAAAGGTCACGGTGTTCTTATTTGGCACTTCATTGAGCATTTGAGTGCGTTCCATGCTCGGGAGATTGATTACGGTTTTATTTCACTAGTCCATGATGAACAAGATAAAATCATGTTTAAAAGGTACGAGTAGTTAACCTTTAAATTCCAATATAACCATTTACTGAAAAATTTAAAATATCTCATTAGCAAAATTTAAAGCGTTAGTCTACAAAATTTTTCTAATGCATGTACAGAGATGTCAAATATATGTACTTTTGTCTAACTTCAGCATTTCAAGGAGTCGATTGAAAGAAATAAAATTTTGTATGATAGTAATCTTTTCCAGGGACCGAGTGATCCATCCTGGCTTTGCTAGTGAATTTATGAATTTAATCATATATAGATGTGTATGTGTGTGTGTGTATCTGTGTGGTGTTAGTAATAAATTGAGAAATATATCAATCAATTTAGCTTCTTTCTTTTTCTCCTTGATTCTTTTCTGAACGAGATGTGCAGATCATGTATTAACGAAAATGTGCAAAAACTCTTTATATTTATTAATCTATGAGTGTCTTCCTTTTGGGTTATAGCATCGTCACTCTCTTTGGTATCATCTACTAATTCAGAACTTAATTTGAAAGTCATAGTTTGACTCGGACATTCTTGAAAAGCTATTAATAACAATGCATGTTTGATTTAAAAAAAAAAAATAACAGCTAGCAACGAGCTATTTTATATGTAACCAATAAGCAATATTATTATTTTCTGATGACGAGGAGCAATATTTCAATTATTTCAAAATAATTTTTCAACAAATAAAATGGATGTCTAAAAAAATTCAGCTTAAATATTAGCTGACATAGATTGTCAAGCTAGCATGACACGGGAAAAAAATGATTCGAACGCTTTATTGGACATATTGAGTAAATAACAATCAAATTATATTTCTGACAATTTATTTGATTATCTTTCTGTTGTTAAAACATTAGATTTTTCCTTTCTTTCATTTTATTTACTTTTATGGTAGAGTAGATCAAAAAACGTAAACAATGATATGAGTCAGTGGCGAATGTAGACATTTTGAATTAGGGCTCCAAGTCAAAGAAGTTGATAAAGAAAAAAACATAGTTCCCTATCGAGATCATAAGATACTTGAGGTATTGGGGCCTTGGAGGAAGATACTCCAGAAGGTGAGAACTTGGGGTGTTCGTGATACTTTCTTATGCCATGATTTACCTCAAGATTGCATTATTACGGAAACATAGTTAAGATGAGTTCCATTATTGAAGAAAAACTAAAAGAAAATGGTCTATAGGAGGAAAGACAGTCTTAACAGCAATAGTTAACAAATTGAAAACAACCAAACTTTTTCCCAATAACAAAAGAAAGACTTTGTCGAGGCGGCATGGAGACTCCTAATGACTAGCAGAATCAGTAACTCAGTATCAGGGCATGGTTCAAAAAGAGACAAATGTACATGGTAAAGTATGTATTATGTTAAACACCGAACATGGTAACAAAAATATTGAAGATAATAGTATAAGGCATTTCCCAGGAAGCAGAGAAGTTGAGATTTGTTCTTGATATATCTCGACTGCACAACAATGATTGCAAAAAGTTGCAGGGCAATACTCAATACAAAGAAACATGGGGAATTAAGCGTAGCACTGAGGTCGACAACGATAACCTTCCGCAGAAAATTGAATCTGTAATGATATGTCATTTGTAGGGGATCGCTTAGTAAAAATGATATAAGAATGACTATTTTTTCTATTAATTAGTTTAGTATCATGGAAGTTGCAGTCTTGATTAAAAGGCGGTCTTTTATATCTTCAAAATTAATGTCATCAATCATCCTAAATCAATTTCTCGATAATCACACTAAGAATGGATTTTGTTAGGGA
Organism: Fraxinus anomala; assembly: GCA_903798345.1. NCBI lineage: Eukaryota > Viridiplantae > Streptophyta > Magnoliopsida > Lamiales > Oleaceae > Fraxinus > Fraxinus anomala. The sequence goes on from CAIGRN010079130.1 coordinate 9,333, forward strand.
TGAACAAGCCTACTGGAAATATGTACAGTCTAGGATACGTTCAAAATTGTAATACTACTGCTAGTACTTTCAAGACCACATTCGTTCCAGCCACCAACAAAATTAGGAATGCTGCTAATCCTGAATCCGAAGGCACGATTGTTTTAAGATCGAAACCTACTAGACAACGTATGATCAATCGTCCTATGAATAGGCAACCACCTCCAAGCAGGTTTGAACCTAGGTTTATTCTCACATGTCACCACTGTGGTGCGCTGGAACACACAAGACCTAGGTGTCATAAGCTCGTAACTAGTAAAAGTCAGGATATCTCGAGCAAGGTTAACTTCCTCGCCAATCAAGTTAGCCACTTAAGTTGAGATGATGACCTAGTTAACTAGAATCACGTCTATATCTAAGAAGATTTGGATTAAGAAAATTGGTCTTCCTAGGTCTTATGATCAATTGAATTGTTATGTTGCACACGTTGCACTTAAAACTCAAAATAACTCTAGGTGGTATCTTGATAGTGCATGTTCAAGACATATTTGTGGTAGTAAAGCCTTGTTCTCCACTCTCACTAATTGGAATGGTGGTATGATTACTTTTGGCGATGGGGTTACCGTACCTATTTTAGGTAAAGTTACCGTTAATATATCTGGATTACCTGCTATCTCAGATGTGCTTTATGCGAAATGTTTATCAAATTTGTTAAGCATTAGTCAAATATATGACACTAATTTTGAGATAAGTTTTGTTCAGAAGAGGTGTACTGTGTATGAATCTACTGGTAACTGTGTTCTTGAAGGTGTAAGAACTTCTGACAATTGTTATGGAGTTCTTCCTAATTCCAAATATGTGTGTAGCAGTGCCAAGATTGATGTGACGGAATTGTGGCATCAACGTCTTGGTCATATAAACTATAAGAGTTTGTCTAAACTTGCTAAGAAGGAACTTGTTAATGATTTATCTAAACTTGAAAATAATGATTCCACTTTGTGTGGACTGTGTCAACAAGGTAAACATATTAGAGTATATCATTAACAAACTTCTAAAATTTTGACAAACAAGTCGGTAGAATTACTTCATATGGACTTAATGAGACCATTTAAGACAGAGACTCTTGGTGGTAAGCGATATATTTTGGTTGTAGTAGATGATTTCTCTCGATACACATGGATTGAGCTGTTAAGAGAAAAATCTGATGTATGTAGTCTTGTCATATCTTTGTGCAAAATATTTAGAAATGAGAAAGACTTTACAATATCTAGAATTCAGAGTGATCATGGAAAAGAGTTTTGAGAACTTCTGCCTTGATGAGCGAATCCAGCATGAGTTATCCTCGCCGATCACTCAACAACAAGATAGAGTTGTTGAAAGGAAAAATCGTGTTCTTCAAGAAATGGCTAAAACCATGCTTCATGGTAAGGGACTAGCTATGCATTTATGGGGTGAAGACATCAACACTGCGTGTCACATATTGAACAAAGTTTGCCTTAGACCTAAAATTGATAAAACACCGTATGAGATCTGGATCTAGAATGGTAAAAGACCTACTGTCAAGTACTTTCGTGTGTTTGGCAGTAAGTGCTATAGTCTAAGAGATAGAGAGAATTTGGGTAAGTTTGATTCCAAAAGTGATGGAGGAATTTTCCTAGGATACTCCAGAAATAGTTGAGCCTATCGAGTATACAATTCTCGTACACCGGTTGTGCTGGAATCTATCAATGTAGTGGTAGATGATGCTTGTAGTGAGGGAGAGATTTGAGGAAATTGGGAAGAGCTAGATCACTTGAGTGTAGATCCCGTCACGATTACTGAACCTAAAGAAACTTCAATTCCCGATCCTTCACACACTTCTAATAGTTTAGATACATCCAATAAGGAGTTCTCACCTGATGATAGACCTAAACCTCCAAAGGANTTCGTAAGAGGGTTTTAAACAACCTGACATTTGCTAGTTATGTGTCTCAGATTGAGCCTAAGAAATTTGAAAATGCACTTAGTGATGAATGTTGGGTAAATGCGATGCATGATGAACTAAATCAGTTTGTTAGAAACAATGTATGTCATTTAGTTCCTAGGCCTGATAATACCAATGTAATAGGTACTAAGTGGATATTTAAGAATAAAACCGATTATCAAGGTACCATAACTCAAAACACGGCTAGGTTGTTGCCAAAGATATACTCAGGTTGAAGGAGTTGACTTTGATGAAACATTTGTCCTGGTAGCTCGACTTGAATCAATTAGAATTCTTCTGACTGTTGTCTGCATTTTAGGATTCAAATTATATCAAATGGATATCAAGAGTGCTTTCCTGAATAGAATACTTCAGGAAGAAGCCTATGTTAAAATGATTTATTGATCCTAAGTTTATAAATTGAACAAAGCCTTATATGGTCTTAAACAAACTCCTAGAGCTTGATATGATAGACTAACTGCATATTTCGTAGAACATGATTTTTCTAGAGGTGGTACAGCTAGAACTTTATTTATTAGACATATTGAGGAAACCATCACCATAGCTCAAATTTACGTCGATGTCATCATTTTTGGTTCTCCTATAGATTCTCTTGCTCATGAATTCGCTGAATTTATGAAACAAGAATTTGAGATGAGTATGGTTGGAAAATTAACTTACTTTCTTGGTTTCCAAGTTAAACAAACTGAAGATGGGCTGTTCATAGCTCAATCAAAGTACGCTAAATACCTTGTCAAACGTTTTGGACTAGACAGGAAGAAACATACAAGAACCCCCATGAACACTAGTGTCAAGTTAGGTCATGATCCTATAGGTAAGAGTGTTAATCATACATTGTATAGGAGTATGATAGATAGTGTACTTTATTTCACTGCAAGTAGATGATAAGAATGTAAAATGCATATTTTTCCCTCCTTATTTTATGCGCTCGTATGATCAATTAGTGCCAAA
>CAIGRN010079136.1:0-11873 GCA_903798345.1 Fraxinus anomala
AAGGTTTGTTGCATACATAGAATCTCGTAGAGAGAAAACTCGATTACATGCTTGAAGGGGAGAGGAAATACTTGCAAAGAGCAGGAAGGAATTACTTATATAGTAAAAGAGAGTAGAAATTGTCTTAAAACGTGTTTTAAAGATGATAAATAGCATGGCCATGGCCGAAACAGAGATTATATTACTACTTGACACAAAGAAGCTTCCAATTTGAATTAAAATATATAGTCAATTCCAGAATATAAATGAAATCGAATAGAATTACACAAAAATCATATATTGTAATATTACGCAAAATATATAGTCAAAATATATAATAGAATATCAACGAAATCGAATAGAATTACACAAAATATATAGTCAAGCGTGAGAGTGGGATGATGTCTATTCATTAGTTGAGCAGCGGATTCATGAACATCAGATCTTTGCCTTTGAGTTCATGAAAGATGGCAGAGAGGATTGTAAACGAGATAAAAGGTAGTAAGCTATTTGGTTGGGAAATATATTTGCTAAAGGTGTTTCTAATCCTTGCAGCATTTTAGATTTACAAAATGATTCCAAGACTAAATATGATAATAGATTTACAAAATGCCTGCAAGAATAAAAATGAGAATGTGCAGATTATAATATGAGCATCGTGCAAAAAAATCTGTTAATTCCAGAACAAATGTCCCAATTTTAGCGCAAAATCCAACTATGAAATCACAACTTTTTCTTCATTATTATTTATTTAACCACAATGATGCATAATAACGTTGCATACACATCTAAAAATTTCAATTATGTTGGAAGGTCCACCCACTTTCAAAAAAGTCAAGCACTTAAGGTGAATGCAGAAATATTAGTCCCAAAAATCATATACCGTGTCAATAAAAAAAAAAAACCTAAGGCAAAGATTCAAACCAAATTTTACTTGATTGGAAGAGAAGGAGAAAACCCTAGAATGTGAAAGAGAAGAGAAGAGGCCGGCTCTTGAGAAATCTCACGATAGATAGGAGATTTCTTTTGAGATTTTCTATTTATATTTTCTACCAAAAGTTTTCAAAAGTCTAGTAAATTATAAATTCCCTAAAATTCATTATCAATTGAAAACTCGGTTGAGTACACTGCTACCCCACATTATCTCTCCTTCACTGAGTGGATTTATCCCTGACTGCCTGATTGGAGATAATGTATTATTAGTTCAAGAGCTTCTCTATACTTTAGATGTTAAAGTGCGAGGGGTTAACACTATGCTAAAACTAAACATGAATAAAGCATATGATAGCATGGAGTAGGGCTTCATTTATTCAGTATTGGAGGCATTTGAATTTGATCAGGATCGACAGGATCAAATGGTACATCTTGAAGTCATTTTTCTATACGTCTAAATGGTCACCCATGTATTTTTTTCCCCTCCTCAAGAGGGCTCAAATAGGATGATCCTATTTCGCTATCATTGTTCATCATAGCCGCAGTTTACTTCTCACGTCTACTCACTCAAAAGTTTCAAAAGTATTCCAATATGTTCTATCGACATGGAGGTAGTACTCTTGGTCTCACACATTTCATTTGATGATGATATGATCATATTCGCCAACGACTAGAAACAATCTATCAAGAGGAAGTCTGGAACATTACGAAGAGATTTCTGATCAGTTGGTGAATAGGGACAAGAGTTTACTTATTCTACCTAGACGGGCATCTATTAGTCAGATTAGACGACTGGAGATTTTGACTGGATTTCGACACCAGCGACAGCCTTTCACTTATCTAGGGGTCCCATTATTCTAGGAGATTGAGAGGAGCTTCATTTATGATAAACTTATCCAGAAGGTTAAGGACGTGATATCAGGTTGGGCTTCAAGTCTATTATTACATGGTGGCAATATTATTTTGTTGAGGTCAGTGCTTTCTTCCATACCATTACATCTTCTTCAGATTATGCAGCCCCCCAAGGTTGTCCTCAAAAACTTGAGAGCATCTTTGCGCGATTCTGGTGAGACTCTAAGGAACAAGCGCGATGGTTACATTGGCGAAGTTGGAAGGAGATTTGCCTTCCTACCGATGAGGGTGGTCCATGCTTCAGGAGAATACATGATGTGGTAGACATATTTTTCATGAAGTTATAGTGGTTGTTCCGTTCTCAGAGATCACTTTGGGCCCAATTTTTACTGGACAAGTATTGTATGGGGACACATCATTTACTTGCAACAATTCCCTACTCATCTTCTCTTACCTGGAAGAGGTTAAAATTAGTCTAACCTGGGGCAGAGCTACACATTGCATGGCACCTTGGAGCAAGTCAGATATTCTTCTAGCATGATTGCTAGATGGACGATACCACGTTGGCCTCCTTATTCCCACACCAACAGCACACATCTGCGAGGGTGCAGGATTTTGATAATAATGGGTGGGATATTGAACATTTATCCCAGATTCTCACTCCTTTTATGGCGGAGAAAATAGATGCTATACCTTTATGTGCAGATGCCCCGAGTCGCATTGTTTGGAGTGACACATCGAATGGTAGCTCGTACCTTTGGGACTTCAGTATTAGGATTTATATGGATTACTGTAGAGCTCCATTTTGTCCATCACTGTTTCATTTTTCTGCTGGAGACTATGGGAGGATCTCATTCCAATAGATGTGGTTATTCAAAGGAAAGTTGGACGTCATTAGCTTTTCCGCTACTAGTGTTTTTTTGAGATCGAGACTATAAGTCATATTTCACCGGCAGTAACATCTCCAATTAGATATGACAACATTTTGGGAACATTTTCAGATACGTATGAATTCGGGAGAGGGAGTTAGACAGAGGTTCCAGAGATGAAGATATTCTAGACAGTATGTTTGCTGTGGTCACATTCGCACTATCATTTCTCTACTGGTATTTTGGTTTCTATGGACCAAGAGGAATGATGCGGAGCATAGGGGATTCGCATGCTGGCCAAGCGTATCATATGGAGGGTCTATCGCATGATCTCTTTTCTTCATATTGGAGAACTATTTCGAGTTGTACATTGGAGAGATGATCTAATACTTGTACCCATCTTTGGTATTTCTTCGATTCCCCCTCCATATCTCCTCCTGTTTTGGTTTGGTGGTGCACTCCATCAATTGGATCTATCAACATCAATACCGATGGATGCATTAAGGATGATATTGCTAGCGGAGGAGGCATCATCAGAGATCACGCAGAACACTGTATCGGGGCTTTTTCAGCTTAGTATAGACCGTGCATGATATTAGAGATAGAGCTCAGAGCTATTCTTGATGGGATTTTACTAGCTAGATGACTCGATCTTTCAGATATTTAGATTGAGTCAGATTCTATTGTGGTTATTCACTTCATCACTAGAGGAGGAGGACCATGGGCTATTCAGTGTATACTCAAATAGACCACAGACATCGTCACATTCGAAAGAGACATAGACATCGTCTCATTTGAAAGAGACACAGTTTCCCACATCCACAGAAAGGGAAATCAGGTTGCAGATAATCTTGCTGCAGAGGATTGAGATCATCGGCGATATCAGATATATAGAGCTACTAACCTACCACGACATATTACAGTACTCGTACAGATTGACATAGACTGCCTAGCATTAGAGTATGATTTTTTCATTTTTTATTCTTACTTTTGTCTTTACTTACATTAGTTCTTATTGTAAAGGAAGTAATACTTCCTTTTTTACAGATTTACATTTGTCCCTTATTATTTATTTTCTTTTTAAGGAATGTAGTACTTCCTTAATTACTATTTTCATTATTTTATCATAAAATTACAGTATTTATTTACTATAAGTGAGGGCATATTAATAAAATATTGGAGGTATCACCCTCCTTTTACCAAAAAATGTGTTTTTCTACGGTTTTCAGTCGATGGCCAGAGTAGAGATGAAAGATTGAGAGACGAAATGCAATTATAGGTTGAATAAATCATAAATTTTTTTGGGCTCCCTAAAAATTTAGGCCTAAGGCGGCGACTTTTTGAGTCTTATCTGAGGTCCGGCTCTTTTCATACTTCAAAGAAACTAAATATATGGAACAACCTCCTTACTTCATTGATAAAAAAATTTTCATATTACATTTGCAAACTTTGTCGCTCTATCTAGGAATTAAACAAGCCCCTCACTCTTGGTTTGTTTGTCTTTTCCAATCTCTTTTTACTCTTAGATTTCAGTGCAATAATGTTGACTCTTTACTATTTATCTTGAAATTAATCATGATTTTATTTTATTATTCTAGTATATGTTGATGATGTTATTATTAATAATCAATTTTTTCTGCCATTCAATAAATTATTCATACACTTGGCTTACAATTCGCTCTTAAAAATTTAGGTCACCTCAATTATTTTTAGACATTAAAGTGAAATATTTTAATGGTGGCATTTTCTTATTGCATACAAAATATATTATTGGCAAAATCTCATATGCAAAACTGCTCTCCTACTGTCACTCACATACCAAATGTCTTAAATAGATTAAAGTTAGCTTATTATCGAATAAATTTAAAACACAATTTCGATAAAATGTAAATCTGGGCTGGATCATTTTGGAGAGAGTCGGATCATGCCTTGGTCTCCAGCCTTTCTATACAATCAAGCCCAGCCTATCCCAGCCCATAGGTATCAGGTCCAAATTCAAACTTTACCCGTTGATAGAACATATTTGATTCGGACAACCCATGGTCCGTTACCCGAATCCATAAGATTTGGCCAACCCGTGAAAAGAACAGATAATCATTATTGATCCTACGTGGCAGTAGTAAACGTCAAGAATACCGCGTGAGAGCCGCGTAAAACTACCTTTCCATCACTCGTGAGACACGAACGCAAAAAAACAAAAAAATCCGATTAGTACTGGTGATTATTCTTCAATATTTCATATTTACATTTCCAACCTTGACAAAGAAGGAAAAAAAAGGTATAAAAGATTTCCAATTTAATTTAATTTTTTTAATGAATAAAGGAATTAATATCGTACTAATTTTTTATTTTTTTACAAATGTAACTAAAATGTTAGCATTTTTTTGAATAATTCTACTTGTATATGAGGAATTTAGAAAGTTTTACAGATAAATAAAGTGTCAAGAGAGGGCGAGGAAGTTTTTTATTTATTTAGTTGAAATTTTTTATCCAATCATATTTCACCACATCATGTGTATGTACACCAATCTGTAAGCTATGATGTACGTGTAACACAATCTTTTTTTTTAAACATTCATTCCTCCCCAAAATGGGATTCAAACTCCGTTCCTTGACATGATAAAGTTTCGCTCGTCATTTAAGTTGGACCTTGATTTATAGAGAATTTGTTTAAAATATTAATTATTGGATAAAATAATTTTGTTTTGCTTGTGTGCTTTTTGTTTAACACCACAAGAGTATGAACTATTATGAATATGTATTAATACATGTCAATTTATATAAATTTGCTCAACAATCAATACAATTGAGATATTACAAAAAATAATAATGGAATTGAATTAAATTTCGTGTGTACATCTAAAATCAAAAAATAAAATAAAATAGTGCATGTATCATTTCTATGATGTCGAATAGGGTAAAATACTAGTATATAATTGAATAAATTAAACATGTCTAGTTCCAATAGTTTTGAAAAGAAATACACACTCCTAAACTAGGTTCAATAATTTTATTTTTCTAAATTTTGTTAAATTATACCTAAAAATAAGGAAAAACTTAAAAGTGACTTGCAAGAACAAGCCTCTTTGAAACTCAGCTCAAGCTTGTTTCGAGCAAGACGGTTCAATTCCTTTTACATCTCTATTTTAATTAAAATAAAAAAAGAAAAATTGCAGCTACGATACCAAATATTTCACCTTTATGTAGAATTTGCCAATATTTCATTTGTGCCGCCCAGGATACCAAATATTTAAACAACTCGCACCAAAAGTTCAAATTAACAGAAACTGTTAGCTTGACCGCTAGTTGACTAACAATCAAAAGTCTGACCAATTGTTGATTAATTTTTAAATGGAAAATGAGTAACTTTACATTTTTTATATTAAAAAAAAATACTAAAAAAACCCCACCCACCCCACAAAATGTCGACACCACAACACCTACCTTCGTCACTGTTCTTCAGCTACCAATCTCCAAGGCCACCTCTCCAAACATCAAAGAGCCCATCTATATGAGCGCCACACATACCCACCAAATACAAAATAAAGGAAACAAAAGTTAACAAGATGTATTCACGGAGTTTAGCAAACATTATTAAATAATCAAGCACCAATTTGGTCAGTGTGTTGATCTAGGAGATTTTAGTTTAACATCTAACATCTAGTTATGGAACTACTGTAAAAATACTATATAAGAGATTTTTTGCAGAAAACATATAGGCAGATTCTTCAAATCTCTAATGGTCGGCGAAATTTCTCCCCCCCTTCCCTGAATTTCAGGCTCGATAAATTTCTACACCCAAAAAATGAGCACGAAAGTTAAAATTAGTCAGATATGAGTGGGTGATCAATATATTGAAAAAGGTGAGGGCAAAATACATACAACACAGCAACAGAAGTGCTGAAATTGCTACAAGTTGCGCCTCGCTATGAACAAAAATCATTCCGACAGATCAATCTGCTTTGGCCCGACGTTGGGGGTGTGTGGCAGTGGAGGAGATGGCAATGGAGATGGGTATGTGTGAAGTAGATGAAGAAAAAGATGATTATTTTTTTATTATTTTATATAAGAAATATAAAGTTATCCATTTGCTTTTTAAAAATTAGTCAACAATTGGTCAGACTTTTTATTTTTAGTCAACTAACGGTTTCTGCCAATTTAGACTTCGGGTGCGAGTTGTTTTAATGTTTGATGTCGTGGATGGCACAAATAAAAAGTTAAGATAAAGTTTACAATTAAATGAAAGATTTGGTATCGTGACTAAAATTTTTTCAATAAAAAAAATGAAAGAAAAGAAGGGGGAGGGATAAAAGAAGGGCAAACCACTAAATTCGGGGGCACAAAAATAGATAAACCGATCATGTCCCGTGTAAAACGCCACATCTTGAGTTTTTATTGCATACCGTACGTACACGCACGCGACACGACAAAGACAAATATTTTGATTAAATTGCCTAATTTTTATCATTTTACCATTCTTGTTTGAAAAATCTATCTGTGTGTATCCCTCTCTATATATACAGACATATATTCCGTGTAGCTGTACAAGGCTGACTTCTTTTGTCAAGAGAGAGAGCCCACCTCATTTTTTCTAAAAAACTAAGTGAAATTGTTCAAGGGCGATAAAAGAAAAGATTTTTAAGTAGGAGAAATGGCAGATCAGTTGACAGATGATCAGATCTCTGAGTTCAAGGAGGCCTTCAGCCTATTCGACAAAGACGGCGATGGTTCGCTATTTTCCTATCTTTCTTTCTGTTGTTATATCTGTGTATATTGAGTATGGGTGTTTTGTTTCTGTATCAGATCTATTTCTCTAGAATTTGTACCTTTCTTTGATCTAAATTAGTACTTGGATCATTAAGACCTTATAATTGTGATAACTTTTAAGGAATGTTAATTTTCAGGTTGCATCACGACCAAGGAGCTCGGTACTGTAATGAGATCCTTGGGGCAGAATCCGACTGAGGCCGAGCTTCAGGACATGATAAACGAGGTTGATGCCGATGGTAATGGAACCATTGACTTCCCGGAGTTTTTGAATCTTATGGCCAGGAAAATGAAGGATACCGATTCTGAGGAGGAGCTTAAAGAGGCTTTCCGTGTTTTTGACAAGGATCAGAATGGTTTCATCTCTGCTGCTGAGCTGCGCCATGTGATGACCAATCTTGGTGAGAAGCTGACAGATGAGGAAGTAGACGAGATGATTAGGGAAGCTGATGTTGATGGTGATGGACAAATCAATTATGAAGAGTTTGTCAAGGTGATGATGGCAAAGTAATGTCCCAAGAAAGATTTCATGAATTAAAAATAAGAACAAAACTAAACGAGAGAAAAAAGAATTTGATGATTAGGGTCGAGTACTGTAGTTGGTTTCTGTTTTCATTATTTCATTTTATGGTTTTAAGTTCAAACCTCGATGATTTTCGTGGTTTGTAATGTTTATGTAATATTTCCTTTTTACTACTGTTATTTTTCAACAATTTAATTTCTCTTCCCTTTGTCAATTCCATAAGGGCCTCGACTAACCCAACAAACTTGCTTTGTTAAATGCTCATTCTATCGGGAACTTTATAGGTACTAGCCTCTTGGGGTTGGAATAAAAGTTTTTTCTTTTCTTTTCTTGCACCAAATTTCTTATTGTCTACAAGAACTTTTGCCGGTCCAAATTCCTTATGTGTCACCACTGAAGGTGACTTTAACCCACTCACTCTCGTCTAAGTTGATGAAGTTAGTGCAGTTGGCTGATATTCACCATTTCTCAGTTGGGGAAGTTAGTGCAGTTGGCTGATATTCACCATTTCTCAGTTGGGGAATTTTCATAAATATCACTAAATTTGAAACTTTAAAAAAAATTGTCATTTTTACTTTTTGTGAGAAAAAATGTCACTTTTTTTGGTACAAAATATCCAAATTACCCTTAATAACACCTTTTTAGAAGTATTTAATATTTGATTTGAATGTAATTAATGTTGTGATGTGCTGATTCAATTTAAATATTATAAAAATTGTTTATATGTATATTATATTGAGTAATATGAATTTTGTAAAAAAAAAAAGATAAAAGAATTTGAAATATTAACATAACCATACATCTTCTTCCCATTAACAAACCCTAACTTTTTCTTCATCTTCTTCATTTTTTGATCAAGAACACATTACTATTAAATGCATCATCCATTTTGAGAGGTTAGCCATTACAAATTGTTTATAATGTTATTTTATAAATTATTATTTTTTAGATGCTAAATACAATATGGTGAAATGCAATGAGAGAAATTTTTGAAACTATTATTCATTNGTTAGCCATTACAAATTGTTTATAATGTTATTTTATAAATTATTATTTTTTAGATGCTAAATACAATATGGTGAAATGCAATGAGAGAAATTTTTGAAACTATTATTCATTAATTTGTTTGGTTTTTGAAATATTTTTGAAGGATAAAAATACTAATATCCTATACAAAAATGAAGGATTCCACATTTAATAAAGTATTGAGTTATTTATTAATGAGAAGATGTTTTCATGTTGCAGTTGAGAATTGATTATCATCATTAATATTTTCAATAATTTTTTCAAATGTACCAATACATGTTTTCAAGTTTCTCGACAGTTCCTATAGTTCATCTGTCGAATAGTTCTGTTGAAACAGTCGGTTTAGACACGTGAACTATCGAACCCGACATTTCTGAACGTCGGGATAGACAATTTAACTGTCGAATTCGACACTTGAAAATTGTTGATACATCCTTGATTTCACCTTCTGCTGCACCATGGATTTCAATATTCGAAAGTTTCACAATCATATTATTAAATGTAGACATATTTATTGTGCGAAATTCTTACCGTTGCAATCCCAACATTTCAGGTATGAGTAATCATTTGAGATTCATCATGTCGTATGGGGGACAATTTGTTCATGTGGATGACGAATGGAAGTGAGAGGGACAAAACCACTTCCATTTTAGTAACGACAAGTATTACCCTAATCGGACTTGTGCTATGATTAAAGAACAAACTTGGTATTCTTGATCCCCGTACTAAAATTGAATTGAAATTCAAAGTCGAGAATTTGAATATACCTCCGGCCGAAATACGCGAAGATGAAGACTTAAATTGGTACATATCAGTTCATAATGAAACTGCCATTTGAGTTACTGTATCGAAAATCGAGCTCCCAAGTGTCAGCATGGGGAAGGATACAAATTGTCCAGATCGTTCGTTTGCCGTAGCCGATGCTCACCAAAATGTACAACATGAGGAGCTCAATCATCAGCATAGTGTCTTAAACAATAATGCATCTGAAGTTCCAATTTTTGATAGTAGGACTGTACCTTTAGATGAGAACTTGGATAACCCATTACATGGAACAGAGGCTGCTAACATTGCCGACGTTGATGAGCAAATGTCCTTACAGTCCAGGACTTCGGACATATATGAATTGATTACTAGAGTGAATACATCCGATCTTGCCGAAAGGTAAATATTATTGAAGCAAGAAAGAGTTGTACTCGAGAATTTGTGTACTTGCTTTGCAAGACAAGTTCCAATTTAAGGTCAGCAGGTCAAGCATGAAAATGTTAACTGTTGTATGTGCTGACGATAATTGCACGTGGATGCTACGTGCTTCGACTGTGAAAAATTCTGTAGTCTTCATGATCCGTAAATTCAACAATGTACACACATGTACCTTAGATTTTCGTTGCAATGCACATCGACATGCCACTAGTTCTGTTATTGCCTAGAATATTTTGAGAACATTGGATAATCCATACCGATCGTATGACCCTACTGCTATTGCACGTGACATGGAACGTGAGTTCAATGTCAAAATCAGTTATAGTAAAGCACGTAGGGGGAATGTGGCTGCTTTACATTTGCTACATGTTACACCGATGGATAGTTTTCAAAAACATACTGTCACGTTCTAAGAGAGGGTAGCCCGGGGACGGTAACCCACATCGAAGTTGATTCTCATAATAGGTTCCATTACTTCTTCCTAGCTTTCAGTACAGGCATTCGTGGTTACATACATGAGGCCCGTTATTTGTGTTGACGGTAGTCACTTGAAAAGTCCATACAAAGGTAATCTTCTACTGGCAACTGCCCAAGATGCCAACAAACAGATTTATCCCTTAGCATGGGGGATCGTGGATGCGGAAACAAATAAATCCTGGATGTGGTATCTGTTAAATTTGAAAGATCTTATTGGCTATTCAGATGAACTCGTATTTGTTTCGGACAGGAAAACCAGTATTGAAAAAGCCATTACTCACTTATTTCCATTGTCTCACCATGATTGTTGTATGTAGCATATGGAAATGAACTTAATACAGCGGTACAACAACGTTAGTTCAATATTTATATTTAAATGAGCTACTACAACTTATCGGATCGAAGAGTTCGAAAGACTTATGGGACAGATTCGTAGGGTAAGTGCAAGATCGTACGAGTACTTGGAGCGAGCAGATTTTTCATTTTGGTCACGAGCACTATACGTTGGCCAGCGGTACAACATTATGACAAACAACAACGTAGAATCTCTAAACTCAATGTTAAGAGACGCCCGTTCGTTACCGATCACGTGCTTGGTCGAACACATTCAGAGTACTATGCAGAGGTGATTTAATGAACGTCGAACCCATGCAACTACATGCAGTACTGTACTGTCATCGAGGATGGAGATCGAGTTATGGACAACATTCGAAGCTGGTACTAGGCTTCGAGCTCATGCATTGACATACAGCTTAACACAGGTTGAAATATCTAATGACACGGACATGGTAGACTTTTTTGAAAACACGTGCACCTATCGTGAGTTCCAGCTAAATTGTATGCCCTGTGTTCATGCAATCGTGCTGCTTGCTTGAGAGGTAGGTCATTATATGATCTATGCTCCCCTTACTACACATCAGAATACTGGAAGGGTGCCTTAGCGAAGCAATATATCTTGTTACGCGGAAAGTGGACTGGGTTGTTCCGAATGAAATTATAAGTACTCCTATTTTGCCAACCCGTTGTGTGTTGTCCTCCAAGTAGACCACCCACACGACGTAAGCGATCCAGATATGAGTCTAGCACATGACTCAGGAAATACACTCGATGCGGTAGAGTTTGTCTTGATAGTTGGCATAGACTACAAACAGTAACTACACATACGAGGCATAAGGGACATGTTATTACTGACTCTTTGGTAAAGACTGTTACTAAGATCATCCCTGACAAAAGTGAATACAAAA
>CAIGRN010079153.1:0-13489 GCA_903798345.1 Fraxinus anomala
TTTTAAGTAACTGACCAATTTCATTGTTCGATCTTAAATGACACTTCACTGACTTGATGAAATGCAGTGCCAGCAAGCCATGTCGTTGTGTAAATTGAAAATGAATGAAAGAGAAATGATTCAAGTGAAAGAGAAATGATTCAACTGAATACAAAATTTGAGTGTAAGCAACTAATGAATTGTCCGTCGCTAATGACCCAAAATCGATCAACAAACTATATTCAATTAATGGGCTATCTCCAATGAATATAAAATTAAATATTAAGTTTGGTTCTTGAACTGTAACCGAACCAGAACCAAAACCAAATGGTTCTCGGTTCAAAGAACCAAAATTTTTTTTTTTTTTTGATAGAACCGATCCGAACCGCTTGGTTTGGTTTGGTCTGGACATTTTGTCCACCCCTAATTCTAAATACAAGATAAGGTAGACTCGTTAATGATTGAAGAGTTTCAAGAACTAAGTCAATTAACTGGTTCATATAAATTGTAAGTATTGTTTACATTGACTTTCTTAATTTTTTAAAGAAAATATTGTATACGTAATACCTTATTTGTGTATAATTTTAAGTCCTCCTACATTTAAAGTAGTTGACCCCAAGCCTAGAAAAAAGAAAAAAAAACGTTTTAATTTTTGTTTAAAAAGATTAAACGAACAAGCTTGTGGGCTGCTTGGTGCACCCGTAGGCCTTCGAGCCAATAGATTTGGACATGAGCCAAGTTATGACCGACTCAATCTATTGCCACCTCAACACCAAACTAAATAATAGATTTTGATCCCACATCAATTAATCTCGAGCATAATATCAACTTAAGTGGAGATGGATTCCCTATCAACTATAATGATTTCATATATGGAAGCAAGCCTAGTTTTTTTTGTTTTTTCTTTTCTTTTTCCATTTTTCCCAGCAGTCAATGAATTTTGAAAACGGATTTTTGGGTTTAAAACCATTTGTAAATACGGAGAAAAAAAAAAAAAAGTTTCAAACTTTTTCATAAATTGATGTTTGGTCCTCATTTTAGTTGGTTTGGGATTATATGTCACAAAACTAGTTCAAGGGTTCGAGGATTTGGTAAATAAATACATCTGCTAATGTAAACCATAAAAGAATTCTAAAATACCTTCCTATTGTTGTAAATGGTAAATTTATTAGTGAATGTCAATTGTATCACTGTAATCCTATAAATTATTACTATTGTATCCATAATCCTTACTTATAAATATAGAGTTTTGGTTCTCATTATAATACACACAAATCTATTAACTTTTATATTATCTTCTCTTTTTCTCTCTTTTCACAACACATTATCAGCATGATAGCTTAATTTTTTTCAAAGTCTAGTATTCTCTAGATGCAAAGAAAAGAAAGAGGGTGCCATTACTTCATCTTTTTTTTTTTAAAAAAAAAAATTCAATTTTAATTCATCTTCGTATTACAAACGAACTCGACAAAAGGTAATAGTTTTTGCATATCACACATTTGGCTAGGGATGGCAAAAAAGCTTACCGGCTCGGGCTCAGCTCGGAAAAAGCCCGAGCCGAGCTCGACTCGGGTGGGGCATTGGCCCGAGCCCGGGCCGGCCCGTATATTAAAAAATATTAAAAAAGCTGCCCAGCAGGCAGTTAAAAATAGCTGCCTGTTGGGCATTTTTTTTTTTTTTTTTTTTAATAATATACGAGTGGCTCGCCCTAGGCTCGGCTCGGGCCAAAGCTCGAGCCGAGCCCCTTTTTTCTCAACTCGACTCGAGCCAAAAAAAGTCCGGCCCAAAAAAGTTCGAGCCGACCCCGCACTTTTTTTTTCAACTCGGGCTCGATTCGGTTCGAGTCGTTGACATAGCTACATCCGGGTGCATCCATATTGGACCAAATCCTATCTCTCTGAATTTCGCTTTCGAAAAACGTGACTTGACTTGACAATTCATAATTGTGTGTATTAGTTTCCATAACTGAGCAAATACATGCTTTCCGTTTTATTTTCCCTAATTATGCATATATATTGAAGAAGAGGGCTGTCGCCAATTAATTTTTTTATAGTGCATTTGAAGAGTTAATTATTTTTTTCTTCTTTTCTCATCATTCGATTAATTACCTCACTTTTGTTCTTTTTAATACGAGTATAATTTATGAATGTAATACTCATATATTTGTCTATTATAAAATATTGTTGCTCCTGAAGTAGCACATTATTATTAATATTATACTTAGAGGTTACTTGATCTCAAAGAGAATAATTATGTAAAATCTAATATAAATTATGTTTTTACTCCATAAAAGAAAATCCTTAAATAATTTTATTATAATAATATTTGATTGCTCCTAAAGTGCGTGCATTATAATGTTCAATATTTCAGAAGAATATTGATATATTGCTCTTGAAATAGTAATAATAAAATATAACATGCTCTAAAAGTAGCACAAATCTTGGAGAATTATATCTCGTTGTCTTCCTGAAGAAACACAAATTAAACAACTAAATATTGGATTATGATTTTTAAAGGAAAATAATTTTCTATATTATAATATTCAAGAAAAATATTAATTTATCTACTCTTGAATAGCATGTCATTATAATTTCAATATTCTAGAAAAATATTGACATATTGCTTCAAAAAAATACATATTAGTATTTTTTTAAGAATATCATATTGCATTCTTGAAGAAGCTTAGATTTATACATATTAATATTTTAGAATAATGTTATGATTAATTTAAATATATCAATTTTCCTGAATAATATTATTATATTACTTGTGAATAATTATAACTATGTGTATATCAATATTCCAGAATAATATTATTTTGATATTATAGAAGAGTCAATACTGCGTAATATGGGAGAATAAAATTTTACTATTGAACCTGAAGAATATTGTTCTATTATTTGTGAACAATCATAACTAGGTATATATCAATATTCCAGAAGAATATTGTTTCGATATTATAGAATAATCAATACTGCGTAATGTAGGAGAGTAAAATTTTACTATTGATAGTATTCTCTACAAAATTAAAGAGAAACCTACTAAGTTTCTAAAATCTGTGGAACAACTAAAACAAACATTATTTGAACAAGAAGTTCAATTTGATTTTATGGTTTGGCATGGTCAGTTGGACAATCACGGGATCGATAATGATGCAAAATTAAGATTCAAATGGATATTCAACGAAGAACCAAAAGATTCTTCAATCCAGTGATTTCCTATATATTAGTTGTTCTCTTTATTGACAATTGATCATTATATTATTAGCTAAAATATGGATTGAATTCCCTATATTTCTGAAAATTAATTAGAATGATAAATGTGGCCCCATCATTTACCACGTTGATCATCTAGATATTTTTTGTATCTAATAGATTTGATACAAATACTATATTATTGCATGGTATTTGCAACATGAAGTTTGCGAAAATACCGTTCAAATTATGAGCATAATTTTCGGATTATAAAATCAAGACGACGTGTCTTGTTAAAACCTGAAGAATATTGTTCTATTATTTGTGAACAATCATAACTAGGTATATATCAATATTCCAGAAGAATATTGTTTCGATATTATAGAATAATCAATACTGCGTAATGTAGGAGAGTAAAATTTTACTATTGATAGTATTCTCTACAAAATTAAAGAGAAACCTACTAAGTTTCTAAAATCTGTGGAACAACTAAAACAAACATTATTTTGAACAAGAAGTTCAATTTAATTTTATGGTTTGGCATGGTCAGTTGGACAATCACGGGATCGATAATGATGCAAAATTAAGATTCAAATGGATATTCAACGAAGAACCAAAAGATTCTTCAATCCAGTGATTTCCTATATATTATTTGTTCTCTTTATTGACAATTGATCATTATATTATTAGCTAAAATATGGATTGAATTCCCTATATTTCTGAAAATTAATTGGAGTGATAAATGTGGCCCCATCATTTACCACGTTGATCATCTAGATATTTTTTGTATCTAATAGATTTGATACAAATACTAGATTATTGCATGGTATTTGCAACATGAAGTTTGCGAAAATACCGTTCAAATTATGAGCATAATTTTCGGATTATACAATCAAGACGACGTGTCTTGTTAAAACCAATGATCGTAAAATTCAACTTTTTAATAAGTCTTAGTTGTGATGTCGATAAATGGTTTAACTCTATTCTTTTTTAAACTCCTTCAATTAATTTAATTGAGAACAAAATACTTTCAATTTATATTTAGGGAATGTATCATGCCAACATCAAGTTTTCCCTANAATCAAGACGACGTGTCTTGTTAAAACCAATGATCGTAAAATTCAACTTTTTAATAAGTCTTAG
This sequence comes from Fraxinus anomala, assembly GCA_903798345.1. NCBI lineage: Eukaryota > Viridiplantae > Streptophyta > Magnoliopsida > Lamiales > Oleaceae > Fraxinus > Fraxinus anomala. The sequence goes on from CAIGRN010079153.1 coordinate 4,317, forward strand.
TTGTGATGTCGATAAATGGTTTAACTCTATTCTTTTTTAAACTCCTTCAATTAATTTAATTGAGAACAAAATACTTTCAATTTATATTTAGGGAATGTATCATGCCAACATCAAGTTTTCCCTATTATAATTGACTTATGGTTAGAGGTTGATTTTTTCATCTAATTATTTGATAGTGCGATATATGTGAAATTAATTTACAACATTACATTGAGATGAAAAGTAAAAAATGTTGAGAATAAATGAGTAATGTGAACCCTTATTTCAAATGAGTGATATTTTACAACTCACTAAAAATTATTGTCAGTTTGATTTGACAATTCTCTAAGCATTATGAGAAATTAAAAAGATGAAAATAATATACAAATTCATCATTATTTAAATCCTCGCAAAAGACAATTTGAATTAAAAGTTCAAAAGATAATTTATTTAGATACATTTACTGACCAAAGAGACTAACAATTTCACACATCAACTTTAAATGCTCAAACTCGAATTGACTTATGGAAGGACAATTCGTTAATATTATATTTTGATAAATTTATGACACTCCTGAAGTATGATGATATTCGATTCCATTACAAAATGCTCCAAACAAAAATGGAGCATTTCGTAAAGATAATCTTATTAAAGAGGCATGTACTCTTAATGAATATTTAGACATAACATATTATAAAATTTCAGAAGAGGTTCAGGTACCTGAATTAATGAAAATTGAGATATCTCAATAAATTATGTCATTATGTAAAAAGAAATAGAATCGAAAAAGAAAAGAAAAACTTGTCGACAACATTTTTTTGCATAATGTACCACTTCATATTATGAATAGCGAGGTTATCGAAATGAATTTATTGAAGTATATCAATCGAAGTAATGATTGGACAAACAAAATGATGCAATCATACTAAAATTGAATTTACTAGAGAAATATGAAGTTTCTAGACGCGATCCTAGTAAAATTAAACTTCCTAAAGAAGCCTGAAGTTTTCGGATCTACAATCTAAATACCTAAAGGTGTATACTTATGCGAAATAAATATAGGAAAAGTAAAGTCGTAATATGAAATGTACAACTCTTTACCTAATGAATTTCGCGAGAAAACTTGTATAAATAGATAAATTATCATGTAATGGACGAAATCACAATTTTCTATTTCATTAGAGTGATAAGGTATAAAATTTGATATGCATGTAATAAATATTATTATAAAATATTTATCTTGTATGATATTGATACTATCTTGGAAGGATTTAATATGCCTGAAGTATCACTCAAGTTATCATGAGGGGGAATAAAAACTCGTTGTACTTTTTTTTCCTTGACCGATGTCTTGTTTAATTGGATTGTCCTTGCAAGGTTTTTAATTAGACAATTTTTGTAGCGTACTCAAAAAAATAATGTACTCTTTTTCCTTCATTATGATTTTTCCCACATGATTTTTCTAAATAAGGTTTTAACGAGGAATATTCTTTGTATAATAAATGTACATAACATACAAGACATTTACCCTCAAAATAATACTCTGATATGTAAAGAGCTATTTTTTTTGTATCATCATGTTGTTACAGTCATTAAGTTTTATCCAAATGAATTTTCTTGAAGACATTGACTTATAAGATATCAATATTGAAGACATGACATATAAGATAATGATCGCTTGATACAAGAATTGAAATTAGGGGAGTAGATGTACTCTTTTTCCTTCAATTATTGTTTGTTCCATTAGATTTTCTTAACAAGGTTTTAACGAGGCAGCAGTTTATTACTCTTTATATTTGTACTCTTTGTTGTTGGCATTTTCTTTCCATCGGATTTATGCCAAATAATGTTTCAAGAAGATAGATATTTTGTAATGTGTCATTCAAGAAAGAGTGTTGTAAATAATAAGTTTATTAGTGAATGACAATTGTATTCCTGCAACCCTAAAAATTATTACCATTATATCCATAATCATTCTCTATAAATATAGAGATTTGATTCTCATTATAATACACATAAGTCTATTGACTTTTATTCTCTCTTCTATTTTTCTCTCTTTTCACAACACCTATTTCTTTAAAAAAAAAATTGTAATTGATGTGTCGAAATTTGATTATTGATTAAAAGTGTACGTAATTTGTTACTTCAATCGACGCAAGCTTTGCTGCAATAACATTTCCCAATTTCAAAACCCCATTGCAGATTATAGAACACTTTAACTCTTGCATTCAACACTTCTCGATTTATACATTCTTGCTTTTGTTACATTAAATGCACAATATTATTTGAGTTTAATTATACAAATCAGACACTTAATCAAAAAATGAATCAGGTCTGTAAATGGGAGGGCTTAAAAATTAAAATTAAAATGAATAAATGTAGTTTAAATTTACAATTTAAATTCTTAGACGAGATTAGCTTAGCATTTAGTTACGTGCAATGTGAATACATAGGGAGGGAGATAAGAGAAGCTACCACAAGTACAAAGAAAGAGCAAAAACAGCACAATCTCAAATAACCTGTTGCTCGGGTTTAGTTTAGTTCCTCATTTCTTTGTCAAGTAATTTTTATATATATGGCTGAGCAAAATATTACATCTTTTCTCTTTTTGATTTATCAAATGACCATGGTTTGATAATTCGTAATATTTTTTAATTATTTTTGTTAGAAATAGATGAGATATATAGCACAATATGAAGTAGCACTCATAATACAAAAACACAAGAAATTGGCAAGGGAAGAGAATCCACTAAAATAAGAAAAAGGAATACAATAATTTTATGTTTATAATATTGTTTAACTTATAATGAAGAGTCAACTACATATAGAGTACATGTCAAAACCTAACAATAGCATTATAGATATAAATAGAATCTCAAAACAATGGAATAAAGGAAGCAAGTTTTCCCTGGATGACATTGTCGTTTGAGCGGCGGCCACGTGGGAAACAAGCACAACTTGGTGCTCAATCTCCCAAGAAAGCGGGTAGCACATGGCGAGGCCGAGCTCAAGCGCCTTGTTTCAACAAATATTTGCACCATACGGCTCGAGCGGCTAGCTAGCGCCAACACCCTGTTTTTACTCCTTGGTGTGTATTTAGACCTCTTGAAGGCCCACTTCAAAAAATCCACTAATACCCAACCGACTTTAGGTCAAATTTCAACAAATCTCTACCTTGAATCAAATTCCAATACAATGAACAAATTTTAAAAATTCTCCACCTAAAGGCGAATTTCACTGCAAGTAATAAAACTGAACTTGTCAACAAAAAATTCTCTACAAAAATTCTCCAATCGAAAAATTCTCTACCTCAATAACTAAATATCAACTGATTTCATGTACCAATCAGCAAGATTATCTTGGGTGTCAAAATTGCTCGAATTATCACCACTCGCAATAAGATCACAATTAAATCAATAATTACCAAACATTACATAAACGAGTCATGTAATAGAATCAATACAACAAATTGCTTATGTAGAAGATTCTTTGGTAGTCTCAATACCTTCAGTCACATTTAAAGTATATGTAACTAAATCAGCTTTCCGTACCTTTGTGAAGGCTTAATATGTCTCCTGGGTCTGTCTCTAGCAATTGAATATTATGGTACCACTGGTGATGGTGGCAAAGCGGTATAACATCTGAACTCGATCGAGATGTATTTTTCAAAATAAACCATAAACCAATTTCCAACAGTATTGCACCAAACTAAATATCTACCTGAGTACCTAACTTCTATTGATTGGTATCCAAAGATTCTATAGAACCCTACAAAATATATAACTGGGACCCTCTATGTCCATTCAACACAATACATGCATCTTTAGTAACCTTCATAACTCTACATTCACGTGTGTACTTGTACAATGTTGAATCAAAAGTATTTAATGAGATAAGATTTCTCTTCAAATCTGGGACATGTCTTACACATCAAGTGTTCTGATCATTCCATCAAATATTTTAATGCTAACCTTTCCAATACCAATTATTTTATAAGGTACATTATTATCCATTACCACAACACCTTTTGAAACCATTTCATATGTTGAAAATAAATTCCTATTAGGACACATATGAAAAGAGCAAGGTGTATCAAGAATCCAATTCTCGTTACGTTTAGAGTCGCTGTCAGAAATAACCAAAAGGTCTTCTTCACTATAGTAATTTTTCCAATATGGACTTCACTTGAAGTTTCTTATTGCTTTTCCTCCTGATTTGCAGCCAATTATTCTTTATTCTGTAACTTATAGTGATCCTTCTTTATGTGCCCTTTCTTTTTGCAATAGTTACAAATTTGATTACTGAAATTAAATTTCGATCAACAACAAGGCCATTTCCATGAGCCTAGGATCTAACAAGATGCTTCATGTTCTTCTCTAAAAACAAAGCATCATATACTTCTTCAACGTTGAGAATATTACGACTAGATAATAGCAAGTCTTTAAACAACATATATGAAGCGGGTAACGAAAACAAAAAAAATCAACCTCAAATCTTATTAATCATATTTAACCTACAATGTTTCTAAATCAGAGACAATTTCTTTAAAAACATATAGGTGATCTCCAAGTGATCTACAATTAGAATACAAATGCTATTTCAAATGCAATTTGTTGGTTAAACTTTTCATCATAAAGTAGTTGTAGTTTTCTCCTTCAAAATGTCCTAAAAAATATGATTCGAAAGATGAAGATGAATTGGTGATATGACCTTGCGATCCGTTGCATTTTTTATATCTTAAGTATACGATATCGTAACAAGTAATATATTGGACATTTGAATCCATATTATCGTTTTCACGAGAACTATACTTTAGGACTAACTCCTATTTGATGAAAGCAAACAAAGAATTATTTGATGAAAGCAAACAAAGAATTAAAGGTTGTTGTGAATTTTTTGTTTAAACACTCGAAATTAATCAAAACGCACATGACGATTGATTTAAAATTCAAATAATAAAGGGCAGAAAAATTTCACCTATTGATTACCTTTAAGTCTTAATTCAATGTATAATATAATGTTCAATCTAATTCTTCTATCGTATTCAATTTACCCTCTCGAGTCTCATTGAGCATATTTAACTAATTCAATCACATATCTCTACATAAATAAGCCTTAGTTAAACAAAATACTAGTTCTAAAAATTCATATAATTATCGCAATAATTAGTATAAGTATCTCTACATATTATACTATTTTACCGAATTTTACTATGTAGTCTAGATCTCAAACTCACCTATCGATTCATAAAATATTCACAAAATTATCAAATTAGTGATCAAGTAATTTAATGCTTTAAACTCATAGCAAAATCAACACATGTATTTAGAATAAAAATAATTTTGAATAAAAGAAATAAATGGTCCCAAGTAGATTATATTGTTCTCCCTAATATGAATTTTAGTTACTCATAATACAAAAAGAAAAACAAGAAACTTTTATTGAATACATTGCTGGGTTTTAGATAAAGATGTAGAAAAAAATTTAATTTTACACCAAAATCTTCTTTCTCTTCAAATCAATGCTTCAAAACTTGATTTTCTTGATGTTTTCTCTCTTGTATTGTGTTTTTCAATCTCTAGTTATATTATCTTCTCTCAACGTGTGGAACCCTTCAAATATTCCAGTAACTCCTCTTTATACACCTCCCCGAGTTTGTATGAATGTAGGGTTTCTTGTGGACTCAAAATTGGGCAAAAAAAAAAACTCTTCCATCCTCAGGCAGTGTCGTTGCGCTTGGAATATGGAGCTGCAGCATAAGCGGTGCCGTTGTGCTTGGGATATGGCACTGTGCTACGTTGGTATGTGTCATGGCGTCGCAGTACCTGATGTGTAGCGCCACACTTCTGTTTCTGCACACCTCAGCCACCATATGCTTGTGGTGCTGAGGCGCCACTCTTGCTTCCCTCGATGACGTGGTTTTACTTGTTTGTCCCTATCGTTCATCTTTTCTCTTCGATCCATGCCAATAGCTTTGTTTTCCCTTTTCTCTCCATGATTTGCATCATCTCACCATTCCTACAAAACAACACTAACAAACATATTACAATTGTTCAAAACTCATAAGATCTAGCTTATAATCAAGTTAAACATGGAATAAAACTCAAAAGTAAAACACACTAGTCAAATACCTAAAAACTTAGGGGTTGTTCTCTTTGTATTTCATTTTTGAGTTTTGAATTTATTTTGAATTTTGTGTTTTGAGTGTCCATTTTGATATTGTTGAAAATGTGTTCTTTTTTTCATTTTGAAAAATTGTTTTGAAAATATCAAAAACGTGTTTTGAAAATTTTGGCTTGATTATAACTGAAAACACCCAAAATGTCGTTTTGGGTTTTCTTTGTAAATTTTTAACTTTTTTTTAAAAACGTATTTTCAAAAATAAGAAAGAGAACGCGTTTTCATTATTTTGAAAAATCGAAAACAAAAAAGGCTTGAAAATGGTAAAGAGAACATGCCCTTAATAGTTTACTAGTCCTCCAATAAACACAAAGAAAAAAGAAAAAAAGGAAATACTAAGAATCATACAAATAAAATTTAGTCAGATAGCTTTTCCTTTGGCTCAGTATCGAGAACATTATATAACATTCATGAATGACTTCAAAATTACAATACAAGAGTCAAACTTCCACTTATCGAATGGAAAACAAATGTGTGTGTGAAGAATTAAATATAACGTCGTACATTCACAAGTTAGTTCACGTCCCAACCCTCTGTAGTCAATTTTATCCTTTCTACGCTCGTAGGATTCACACACCTCCAAACTTGTTTCTTTCATTATCTCCCCAAGATGTAATTCTAAAGTTTAGTTTCTTTGATCAATTCTTTACACCACTCTAGTCTGGTTTAGACTAACCAGTAATGTTAACAATTCATTCATGTGATGATTCTCCCAATTATAAGTGCTTCAACAATCACGTTTATACCAAGTGATTCAAACCCACTAGTTATTTAGTCCCTAACAATCCGTTATTGCACACTTGCATATAATTTTTCTCTTTTTGATATTTCCTTTTATTGACCTCGCCAATTTTTCTCTTCTTGACCCTTGTAACGAGTTTTTAGTCAATAACTCCCCGACTTTTGAATACCAAAAGATACCGAGTTTTAAGATACCCCCTACAAATTTATTAACTCGAGTAAAAAAGGTGCCGCAGGTGAAACGTAAGCTCAATAAGTACAATGCTTAGTTTCTATTAAAAAAAGAGCAAAATTTACAGGGATTAAATCCCTAACATTTGGTCATCACCAACTCATACTAGAAAGTCAAAGACACTCTACACAACTCTTTTGCACATGCACGGAATTACCACAATCATAAATCATTTCTTTTACCAACTAGAACGCCTCAAATTATTATATATATATTGTTAAAGGATTTTGTGAATCAAAAGTTAAAGGATTGAGTACCAAAGTCACCTATTCAGCCTATACATATGAATCTTTATGTTCCTGTACGACACTATACTCAATTATCCTACATAAATATTGTACCGTTTCGCATGGATAAGCAGAAAATTCAACTAACGCATATGATTCATCCATAGTCCACAAACTTATACATGCTCTTAAGTATATTCATCATAGTCAACAAAACTATCTAACTCACACAAGCATGCATAATTTTTGTTTTTAACATAATTCATATGAAATCAAATAATATCACACAAATACCAACTACTATACAAATGATGATAGAAATTAACTTTATGATTTACCTCCCTAAACTTAAAACATACATCGTGTCCAATATGAAAAGAAATACAAAAGAGAGTTAGGACTTCTCTAAATACTTCAGTGGGGTTCATTGCCATCGCCTTGGTGAAGCGGGTCCTGGTTGCCTGGACAACACTAAGAAGAACTCATTTTGATAATGATACTGTATATACATAGAGTTCTGTAACTGATGATGTTGATCGTTCATGGATACCTGCAATTGATCAAGTTGATGCTGGATCCCATAATGTCTCTATTTATTCCTCAATTCCAACTCGTTCTGTCGTTGAGTGAACTGCAATTGCATAGCCTCCATTTGACCAATAATGCCCTCAGTCTACTCACTGATAGGTGGAGGTTGACGGGCGCAGGATGACTATGTCTCTGTGTCCTCTGGCTAGGCATTAGCATATAGTTGCTTACTAGTAAACTACCAATGAAAGATTTAGTTATGGCTGGTTTAGGATGAACTATTTCCTTTGCTGGGGATATCACAATTCTCCCTTCTCCACATAGAGCATAAATCAATGAAGGATAGCCTAGATCGATAGTGGTAGACCTTCGAAGTATGTGCAAGAAGTCGGTTGGAATGACCATTCCGACATCAACATTGAGGCCCCTGTGAATAACATAGTTCAACAACGCCCTCTTCTTTATCACTTCACTAATGTTGGTGCTGATAGAAGTCTAGCACATATGAAATAGTGCCACATTTGGCATTCAAGAAACATGCTCGTTGCCAAAAAATTAGTGACATTGGAGGCGGATCATTTCCATGTGGTGTCCGGGTGGACTAACTCTCAAATTATGTCTACCGGGTTAATTTTCCCCTCTTGGTGCAATTTGGAGAAGTCATCTTCACCTATATCAGGCAGTCGATAGAACTTATTGATTGAAGTACGGTCAAAACGAATCCACTATCCCCTGACATAAACCTTTAAATCCATATGGTCTTTAGCATTTGCATAAAATTCACGCACCACTGGTATTAACCTTGGTTGTGGTTATCCTACATAAATAAAAGAGTCACGTTGTTGTTACTGTTCATAAGCCGAGTCGAGTCAAATGGCTTTATGGCTCGGCTCGGCTAAGCCGTTTTTATTTTGTCCGAGCCATATGACTTTATGGTTTGGCTCGGCTCGGCTCGGCTCAGCCAAATGGCTTGACGGCTCGACTCGACTAAGCCGATTTTTTTGTTAACGTTTGATTCAGTATTTTAAGTTACAAATATTCATTTTAAATTACAAATATTCGTTTTAAGGGATTTAAAATTTGTTGAAAATGTTGAAATGGGGCCATGATAAATATATGATCGATAAATTTTAAATATCAAAATAATTTTATATTAATTGTGAAACGTAAAGTCGTGATTGTTTATATTTCTTTTCAATCTCAACCTCATTCCAATGTCCTTTTTTCGAACTTTATTTTCCTACAATTTTTCGTTTGATTCGATATTTCACGATATGAATATCCAT
>CAIGRN010079167.1:0-11194 GCA_903798345.1 Fraxinus anomala
AATCTCTCTCAATCAGCCTTGACTTAACTTTGGAGTGCAAACCATCATCAAACATTTTTCTCGACGAATGACCTTTACATCCTAATGGTATGTTCCAACGTATAGATTATGCCTACGTGAAAAGGAGCTGATCGTGATTCTATTGGCAATGTGTTTTTAGGATTTTGATGTCAACAAATCATTTTATATTTCTGGACTCGAGTCCAAATTGTAAAGGATAACCTAACTCTAATAGGGCGCACAGCCTATGGCCCTATGATATATAAGCAGTGAAAAGGTGAGGGATATGGGAAAAAAAAAACGCATAGGATTCTTGAATGGACAAAATCCTGAAAATGGGGTGCAATTGTGGACATTAACATGGTATATGATATTTGTTGTTTATTTGCAATACAAAAGAGAGAGATGCTGTGTGACACCTGATGTGGGTGCAAGTGGGATTCAATCCCGAGGATGGATCAAGCCCGTCCTGTGCATAATTCATGTATAATTCAATCAATCCTGGTTGCTATCATTTAGCCACTGTTTGGTAGTCATTATTTTCAAAAAACTATGTTTTGAATAACGATTCTGAAAGAAGGTGTGGATAAAAAGTAAAGAAATTTTTTGAATTCATATATAGAATATTTTATTATGTGAACGTGATTAAAAATAAGTATGTAAAAAAAAAAGTTTGAAAATAATAATTGTTAAACAGGGCTAAACAACCATGGTACAAAATAGAGCTAAATTAAACAATATTAGCTTTTAAACTGAAAAATACAAAATTAGGCCAAATGCCACTGGAAAAAAAAAGTATTTTTAATATTATTAAAGAAATTAAAAATTAAGATTAAGATCGTGGACCTAACATGGATCGCCCAAAAAACGTAGATGCCACTACTGGACTTTGGAGAGAATTAGCGTGTGTTCTACTTCAATGGTTGGTCCAACCCAATTTTTTTAAGGGTATACTTTTAAATTTGGCTTATCAAATCCCCCAATTTCCACTTTGAATTTTCAACAATTACATATTTTCACAATGGTTGTTTGGGTGTTAAAAGAGAAAGATGCCGTTAAGTATGTTATATAATTACAAAATATTGTTTTGTTTAAAAGACAATAACATCCTTTTAGTTAACAAGTAAAAACCAAACACTTTCTACTTAAATTTCAAAATTAGCAATTTTCTTCTCTATTTATTTCAACACAGATAAAAACTTCCATTTTTCATCTACTTCAACCTCAAAATTTTAGAAATTTATCAAATGCATAACAAAAAAATATTTTCTTATATTTGTAACTTCGAATTGGTAAGTATATTTACGTATGTTTAATTTCGTTTTCATTAAATTAATATACTTTTTTATAAATCTTATTTCAACATAAATTAATATGTAGTGATGCTACCAAAAACTTGCACATGAATGAACTCGAACTGGCTGATTGAACTCCACACGATTTGATCTTCAATACCTGAAACAAAGGCGTCGAAGTGTATCTTCGTCGTCCCTCCGATACTTAAATCAGAAAGAGGAACTGTGTAAGAGATTGTATGTTGGAATATTAATAAAAACGTACCTAAATAATGAGGCTGGGTCATGTATTTATAGGTGTTGGAGGTGGAGTCCTAAAATGATCCAACTTCTCGTAGTCCTTATACTTGTCATACAAGGTATTTGTGTTATGTTAGAAGTTCACAGTTTGAGTTAGAATCAAATTTGTAACATGTTGGCAGTTTGTATTTAGATAGGAAAAGTAGGGAGTTATAGTAAAAATATGATTATGGCTTCTAGAAGATGTGAGATAACGTCAAGGAGACTGAACGAAAGTGCTTGAAGCCCGACCTATGTGATAAGCCCAACCTCAAACCTAAGCCTGAGCTTGGACCTAGCATAATTGAGGTGGGTTGAGTTCGGGCAATGACCTCGAGCTCGGACTTACTGTATTACTACGCATCACAGGCCCTCGTGCATCTAGGTCGCAGCTAAAAGTTAAATGTTCGAGTTGCGAGGTAAGATACAATGAGGTGCAATTGCCCGAGATCGAACTTATATCTTTGTTCAATATGTAGCTCGAGCGTTTTTCTTGTCCATTTTTTTTTTCCCAACAATCTCAAACTCTTTGTTCATTATTGAGCTCGAGCTTGGCCAGTATTTGGCCAAGCAAGCTCGAGGTTTGTACAATAATGAGCTCGAGCTTGTCACTTGGCCAGTATTTGGCCAAACAAGCTCGAGATTTGTACAATAATGAGCTTGAGCTCGCCACTTGGCCAGTTTTTGGCCAAGCAAGCTCGAGTTTTGTACAATAATGAGCTTGAGCTTGTCACTTGGCCAATTTTTTACCAAACAAGCTCAAGCTTTGTACAATAATGAGCTCGAGCTCGTCACTTGGCCAGTTTTTGGCCAAGCAAGCTCGAGGTTTTTACAATAATGAGCTTAAGCTTGTCCCTAGTTTTTGGCCAAGCAAGCTCGAGTTTCGTACAATAATGAGCTCGAGCTTGTCACGACCAATTTTTGGCCAAGCGAGCTCCAGTTTCGTACAATGTTGACCTCAAGTTCGTCACTTGGCCAGTATTTGGCCAAGCAAGCTCGAGGTTCGTACAATAATGAGCTCGAGCTTGTCAATTGGCCAGTTCTTGTCCAAGCAATTTCGAGTTTCATATAATGTTGACGTCGAGTTCGTCACTTGGCCAGTATTTGGCCAAGCAAGCTCAAGGTTTGTACAAGTATGAACTCGAGCTTGTCACTTGGCCAGTTTTTGGCCAAGCAAGCTCGAGTTTCGTACAACGTTGTTCTCGAGTTCGTCACTTGGCCAGTATTTGGCCAAGCAATCTCAAGTTTCGTGCAATAATGAGCTCGAGCTTGTCACTTGGCCAGTTTTTTGGCAAACAAGCTCGATTTTTGTACAATAATGAGCTTGAGCTTGTCACTTGGCCAGTATTTGGTCAAGCAAGCTTGAGGTTTGTGTGTTATTTAGCTCGAGCCTTGAGTTTTTTATTTTTTGTAATCCCTGGGGTTGTTCGTGGATATCACTATCCCGTTCTCAATCTTAGCATGATTTGATTTTAAGGGATATCGCATGTTTTTAGGTCGGGGTACGCTAATTTGGTGTGTTAGCTGCATGCGCGAATCATGACCTTACACTAATTTAATGTGTTTGGAACGAGTTCTTATTGTCGAAACAAATTTTAAATAATGAAAAAGTAAAAGGCAAATAGGCCATAACTGAAAAATAAACTGTTTGAGCGCATGCAAGCCCGAACTAGAAGAAATAAAAAAGAAAAAACTAAGTAACCTAGATACTTGGGGGCGTGGTCGACTATTTTTTGGTCGAGGTTGTAGCATCAAGATCTCGACCGATGGTAACTTTTCTACTAAGCTCGAGCTCGACCTTCGCCATGTCCTCCACTAGGGCAAGTCTCTCGCGATGCTCAAGGTCAAGCTCGAGCTTCGTAAGTTGCATGATGTCAACTTTGATTTCCCGAACGCTAGTTACATAGCATTGTCTGGCTACTACTTGACTTCCTCGAACTGCCCCGACCCCATTATTCGTAGGAAATTTCACTGCCAAGTGAAAAGTTGAAACAATTGCCTTGATCATATATAGCAAGGGCCTTCCAAGTATGACGTTGTAGATCATAGGAGCACGAACTACTTGAAAAGTGGTGATCTGCGTTACCTGCCACCCTTCTGATCCCAAGGTGAGAGGCAACCAGATAATGCCTTCCGAAATAATGACACCGCCTCTGAATCCCTGAAGGGGGGTTTTGACCGAATTGAACTGCTAAGCTGAAATACCCATCTGAAAGAAAGCCTCATATGATAGTACATTAGTTGTGCTTCCATTATCCACCAGAATTCTCCTTACCTCAAAATTAGAAACGATCGTCGATATGACCAAGGCGTCGTCATCAGGAAAAGACACGCCCTCTAAGTCATTTAATCCGAAGGTGGTGTCTTCTATATTGTCTAGTTCCATGCTCGAGATTGAGGGATATTGCCTGGCGTACTGATTACGCCCGCTGTTGGAATCCCCTCTAGATGTCGTCCCTCCGACAATGATATTGATAGTTCATACGGTTGGCTTCAGGAGCCTTTCCCCTATTCTAGCTTTTCTGCTGACGCTTGTTATTACCAAAATAGGCACCTAGCAAACCCCTCTTGATGAGAGCCTCGATTTTCCTCTTCAGGGCGAAGAATCCTTCGGTCGTATGTCCATAATCTCGATGAAAGTCACAGTATTTACTTTTATCACGGGCTTCGGGAGGAGCCCGTAGTCTAGGAGGCCACTTCAACTCTTTAAGGTCTTTGATCTCCATCAGAATATTAAACCTGGTTGTGTTCAAGCTAGTGAAAGGTATTGGAGAGGGGTTTTGCCTTGGCTTGCTTCTGAAAGGATCAAGACGCTGGTTAGACTCATGTGGCCTCTTTAGATCTGTCTTCTTTGATGGCGAGGCATCTCTTCTTGGGAACATGGTCTCCTCCATGTTAATGTATTTATCAGCCTGGGTAAGTAAGTCAGTTATTGACATGGGAGGGGTCTTTGACAGAGATATCTTATATGCCTCACATCCTATGGCATATGTTAGAGCAGAGACTGCAGCTGTGATATGTAGGTCGGGAATCATTAATCTTTCCTTGTTAAACTTTGTCATGAAACTGCAAAGTGTCTCGTTGGGTCCCTGTCGCATCTGCATGAGTGACACATCTATCTTCCTGATGTGCTTACTACTCGCAAAAAAAGGCGGAGAACTTGTCGGCTAAGCCTAAAAAGGAGGATATGGAGTTGGGCTCCAAAGTGGAGAACCACTCCCTGGTTGCGTTTGTGAGTGTATGAGGAAATGCCTTACACATTATAGCGTCCGGTGCGACCTGTAAGTTCATGATGTCCGTGTATATGTTGAGATTATTGATGGGGTTGATTATCCCATAGTATTCCTTCACCCGAGGGTACTTAAACCGGTCCAGTAGGGGCTATGATAAGACTTCCAGGGTGAAAGGTGTGTTGGGGATGAACCCTGTTATCGCCTGGGACTTCTGAAGCATTCTGACAGTAATTCCCTCCTGAATGATTCTTGCCAGGTCAACTGAGTCCAAAGTAATCGATGTCTAACCTATGGGCACATGCAGTACATATGAGGTTCCAGCCTCACTATGACTGGGCTCGGGAGCCCGCTTATCTGCCATAAGACCATTCTACCGGGACGGTACTGGGGTGTACTTCTTTGTTGCAGTAGCTGAGTCAGCGTGGCTACTTGTTTGCGGAGTTCCTCAAATGCTCTCGGTGTGACTGTTGCCAACGGGTGTTGTGGTTCTCCCGACGATATCTTCTGGAGACCCGGATGGTCTCTGGTAGGGGCTGGTTAGGAGCTTGCTGGAAGGTGTCCTGAACGTGTGTTAACCATGACTTTTGGCAGTGTTTCCCACAGACGGTGCCAATGATGCTACCAAAACTTGCACTTGAATGAACTCGAACTGGCTGATTGAACTCCGCACGATCTGGTCTTCAATACCTGAAACAAAGGGTCGAGGTGTGTCATCGTCGTCCCTCCAATGCTTAAGTCAGAAAGAGGAACTGTGTAAGAGATTGTATGCTGGAATATTAATAAAAGCGTATCTGAATAATAAGGTTGGGTCATGTATTTATAGGTGTTGGAGGTAGAGTCCTAAAAGGATCCAACTTCCTGTAGTCCTTATACTTGTCATACAAGGTATTTGTGTTATGTTAGAAGTGCACAGTTTGAGTTAGAGTCAAATTTGTAACATGTTGGCATTTTGTATTTAGATAGGAAAAGTAGGAAGTTATAGCCTAAATATGATTATGGCTTCTAGAAGATGTGAGATAAGGTNATTTTGTATTTAGATAGGAAAAGTAGGAAGTTATAGCCTAAATATGATTATGGCTTCTAGAAGATGTGAGATAAGGTCAAGGAGACTGGACGAAAGTGCTTGAAGCCCGACCTATGTGATAAGCCCAACCTCAAACCTAAGCCTGAGCTTGGACCTAGCGTAATTGAGGTGGGCTGAGTTCGGGCAATGAGCTCGAGCTTGTGCTTACGGCATTACTACGCATCATGTAGATAAATTTTTTTAAGCATAAATAAGAAAAAAATTCATCTGCATATATATTCTTTTAGACGAGATTAATAGAAATATACAAAGAGGACTAGACTGACTGCTAATACCTGGATAAGACGGCAAGACTAGTTGACTGTCAGCTGTTAATAGCCGATAGTTCGGGCCGGCTGTTAATAATTTGCCCAGCCCCTAAGCCGAGTGTTAACAACCGGTCCGACTATTTTTTCAATTCAAAATCCCATTGACTAGTGGTTGGGGCGATTTTTCCAACTATTCTTTTTTTTTTCTATAATCAAAACCTATGAAGGTTATTTCTGATGCTGAAGTGAATTGTTTATTTGAATTGAACAAAATGCACACAACTCATCTTTGCATGACTTTAATGAGGAAGAATGTCGTCGAAGGTGAACACGAAGATTCAGATAGAAGGAATCATAATGCCAATGATTTTTTATACATTGTAGATAGCTCGTGAGAATGATGTGGTTATTCCCGAGACAATTATTCCTCATAATGATCTCGCTGTTATGCAGAGAATTTCCTTGATAGTTCACGAAAATAAAAATGAAAATGAATTTACAAATGAGAATTTGATTGCTTTATCCCATCAGAAACATGAGTGGGGTGGAAGCTCAGGGGCTGGATCAAGTGGACCGCATCTAATTCTTCGCTCGTGGTTCCCGATGATGAGGATTTGTAGGTTGAACAATTATTTGAAAAAAAGAAAAATTTACAGGAAATTGTGTATCAGATTGCATTGAAATATAACTTTGAGTTCAAAGTGAAGAAATCAAACAAGTCATTGTTGACAATTCTCTGCATCGATGACAGTTGCCGTTGGCGTTTGCGAGCGACGAAAATTGACACAAATGAGTTATTTATAATTCGCAAGTATACACGAGAACATACTTACGATCATAGTTTATTGGTCGATAGTTAATGCACAAGTATCGGGACCTACTGATGATCTATAAACCTTGAGACATCATTAACAACGTCCGTCGAGAGTATGGAGTAGTTATGAACAATAAAAGGCCTGAAAGGCCAAAAAATATGCGTTTAAAGATTTAATGGACTAGTCAATGAGAGTTAAGCTAAATTGGCCAGGTATTACTATAACATGGGGACATTTAATCCTAGCTCGGCATTTTTTATTGAGATGGAGGGTGAGAATTGATTCAAGTTTTTCTTCATGGCTCTTGGACAATGCATTTGGGGATTTTGAAATGCGATGCGACCCCTAATTCTAGTCGATGATACAACTCTGAAAACTAGATACGAAGATATTTGATTATTGCTACATGTTAAGATGTCAACATACAAATTTACCATCTTATAGTTGGCATAGTCGATAGCGAGAATGATATGTCGATGTATTGATTCTTCACAAAGTTAAGAGATGTAATTGAGGATGTCGAGGACTTTGCCTTTGTAACTGATTTGGGACCGTTTATAATAAATGGTATCACTGAAGTTTTTTTCGAGGCACATCATGGGTATTGCATGTACCATATACAAGGAAATCTAAAGACTAAGTGTCGGGGCAAAGACATATTTTCATTGTTTAGGGGAGCGGTAGGAGTTTACAATGTTGAAGAGTATACTAAGTTCGTGGTCGAAATAGAAAGTAAATCATTCTCGGCATGGAATTATCCAACAAAAATGAGGATTGAACGTTGGGCGCGGTCACATTTTTCAGGACGTTGATACAATATGATGACGTCAAACAATGTAGAGTCTCTCAGTGCATTATTCAAGAATGATGAAGAGTTACCAATCCTTACAATGATTGAGAATCTTCGCAACAAGCTACAACAGTGGTTTCAAGATCGATGTATGGAATCACAGAATTGTACAAGTGTGTTAGCCCCAACTCAGGAGGTTAAACTCTTCAAGACCATAGATGTTGCAAGAAAGTTGAACATGGAACCACTGGATGAGTCGTGCTTCTCCGTGAAATGTACACATAATATCGCATACATGGTGAACTTAATTGATAACACATGCACTTGTAGTCGATTACAGTTGGAGAGTTTTTCATATGAGCATGCAGTCGCATCGGCAGGCTTTACAGTGAGAACCTTATACTCTCCTTATTACACGGATGATTATCGGAGATCAGCATATGCTGAGACTATATTCCCTATACCAAATGAAGTTGAATGAAAAGTTCATGACCATATTCTCCCACTTAATATTTTGTTGCTACTCGAAGTTGAACCGCGTGGTCTAAACGTCCATGTATGTCTAAAATACTTCTATCAGAGAGTCTCCTCAACTGAGTAAGTGTGGCAAGTGTAGAGAGATATGTCATATTCGCAAATTTTGTACAAGTGAGATTCTCCTAAATAACAATTAGACGAATGTGTAATCTATCACTGCTAATCTTCGATCACCGTTTCATGTTCCACATCAACTATTAGAAAGTTGCAATTAGATCCACATACTTTGTTTTCATACAATTAAAATAATATACATTCTATTACAATCACAATTAAATAAACAATTAAATGAACAATATTTACAATTTTTAATAAATAATATGCAATATACAACGACTTTAACTTAAATAATCAATATTTACAATTTCGAATAGAACAATATAAAATATTTTAGAATCACAATTAAATTCATACAAATCACATGCTAACTTCTTACTTCAATTTTGTATCCAGGATTGGTTGATTCCATTAATTTTATGTGCTATACTAAAAAATTCTATATACTTGATTGTGAGCATGCCACAATCACTGTAGCAATTAAATAATAATGTATTAGTTCGGTAACGTATAACCAAAAACTAAGTTTTCAAATTAAATTTTTTTTAAATATTTACGATTTCGACCGTCTTGCTATCGTCATGTCCCGCACGATAGATATGCTATCCTACACAATCATCCCCATGTGTATAGCCATCAAAGGAACGATCACTGCCACCGGCTCCAGTATATGCTCGAGTGGACCCTGTGTCAAACAAGTATGATCGGAGTCGTACATATACGTAGTAGAATCAGTAAAAATGATTTGCTCGACAAAACAATGATTATTTGTGATCACTGGAATATACATATGCATATAACTCACCCATGACTTTCCCCTGACAGTTAGTCATATCCCTATGACCCACTCGAGCATATATTCAGGCACCCTATACTCATTCTTCATAAGTTGGAGCGACTGATGCTTAATGTTAATGGCACATAGGAACTCGATGCTCAATATGACTTGACTAAAATGTCAAATGATCTCGAATATCTTCGGCCCGATCGCAACAGATCCATAGCCAGGTCGATGTGCTATAATAGGGAAAAAAGAGTTATTTAATTTAATAAACAACAAATTATGTATACATAATAAATAATAATTGTCATATTTCACTTACATCGTTGGCAAGCCATCTATCAAAGTTATGTCCTCAAACCACTTATAAATGTCCAATATTGTCCTTTGAGCTATCTTGTAGCTAGCTTTGAAAAAAAATGTTAAAATAAGTATAGATGAGTTAGTGTACTTCATTAAAATCATAAAATACTTACTCAACATAATTCTACTCCACTCTGTATCGAACGCTTTCCACGGTAAGGTCTACCCCTCGAAAGAGATTGGGGTACGTCCCATTCATGAACGTCCTCTTCTTTGCCTTAGTCGTGAATGGAGAAACGACGTATTGTGACGACAATCTCGACCTCTTGCCGACCACCTACTCTGGCACGTCAACAACATACTTTACGCACAAAACCTCGACCCTTATCCTCCATCGACGGCGCCAACTAAGTTAGGACTTCAAATTGACATATTGACATTCCAACTAATTAATAATCATGTGCCGAAATTTTAAAACGACATACAATATAAATCGCAAATATATAATACTCACATGAGGGTTGTCGATGAGAGGTGATAATTGTCTGCCGATGGACAACGATCTACTCGGGATGCTCGTCATGATGCATCTGAGGGCAATGGTCTACCCTCTCTTAGCAAATCAGGTACCCAAGAGGGGGACAGTCTCATATACCCAGATTCGCAATACATACAATTATCATATATAAATTTAGTATAAAACTTTTTTTTGAATATTGATTATGTTAAACATTTACGAGCACTACTATGGGCAATCTATAAGTATCGTACTTAGCAAGGGCCCATTGGGTTTCAAATGTGATATCGTGAAGACATGTATGGTGTCCTGAAAACATCTCTGTCTCCTCGGATAGTTGTTGAAGGCATCGATATTGTCAACAACTTCAAAATGAAAAAAAGGTCAATCGTAGTTTTTTTGTGATGACACCCCACCACACTCTCAAGGTTATAGACCAATCCTAACTTCAATCTGTCCAACTTCTAGTCGCACTCCCTCATTACGCCAATCAACTGCGGTAGAAGCACCATCCATTGTCTCTGGAAATATGAGTCGTACAGCCTATTGTTTATTTAAGTATCATCGCTCACTGTTTTATCGCCCGTAATCTTCAGTTTAGTCATGAGGACAAACTCAAATATAGATAAACTAGCAACCTTACCCTCAAGGTCGAAGTGCAGTGCATCGCCATCTAGTGACCTAAGCAGCCGACATAGTAATGCATCAATGATTTGCTCGGAATACTGCATCTTTCTCAATTGATATAGGGGCCACAGGAAGGACATCGTAGCATATCTCTATACTGATCATCGAGCAACTCTAATAACAGTAATAAAATTGTCGAAGCTACTGTTCCAGTACATTTTCCTGTCGTTTGTCTCAATTCAGCATCGATATGGTACTCTATTTTGCAAAAATTCAAATTTTAGAACATTTTGCAAGAGATAATGGAATAAAACATAATCTCAAAAAATTAAGCAAACCGAATTGTAACTACTTTACACAAAAAATAAATTCATTTTACATCGAAGCGAATAAAAAAATGATCTAATAAATTAAAGGAAAACACAAAAAAAAAAAAAAATGAATTACAAACAAAAATTAAAAATAATAAATTAATAAAAAAATAATATTAAATATCATTATAATTTGAAATAAAATTAAATTATGATAAACAGAAAACAATTAAGAAATTTTAAAAAAATAAGAAAATAATAATAATAAATAAATAAAAATAAAATACCAAAATAAAAAAGAAAAATAAATTAAAGAA
>CAIGRN010079171.1:0-12092 GCA_903798345.1 Fraxinus anomala
TATGTTTAAAGCATATAATTCAAGTGATGTTATGATGATGGGAGTAAATACACTTTGTACTTTTTTTTAACAAGGTTTTGTCCAATTAGATTTTTTTTAGTAAAGTTATGAGACAACTTTTGAAATATACTTGAAAAAATAATGTGTTCTTTCTCCTTCATTATAATTTTTCCCACAAAATTTTTCCTAATAAGGTTTTAACGAAACATATTTTTTGTGTAATGATATCCATAACCTACAAAACATTTACCTTCAAAATAATACTCTTATATATTACAAATTGTATACTATTTTTGAAGAGAGTAACAAAACAATTTAATTTTTAACATATCATTATGTAACTATAGACAAATAAAAATTAATATATATTATTTATAAAGACGATATTGCTTGCAGGCTCTAAAAGACAATATGAATCATGTTTCAATAGAATTGCAATATTGAAGATATTGTGACATACAAGACAAGAATGATTCAATACAAGAATTTTTGTTTATTGAAATCGGGGGAGCAAATGTACTCTTTTTTCTTAATTCATGTTTTGTCCCATTATATTTTCTTGACAAAGTTTTAAGAAATTAGATATTCGGTAATGTCTCATTCAAGTGAGAGTGTTATAAATTATATGTTTACTATTGAATAACTATTATATTTCTACAACCCTAATTTTTGTGATTGTTATATTCCTTGTCCCTAATTTTTCTTAATAAATGTGGAGTTTTGGTTCTCAGTAAAATATATAAAAAAAAATGTCTATTAACTTCTTTACATTCTTCTCATTTTTTCTTTATTTCATAATGAAGTTTATGATTAAAAATTAATTAATGAGATAATATATAATTAAAAATAAGTTTAAAAAATATGAATTTTTAAATAATAGAATTTAAACACGGAAAAAATAATTTCAGAAAGCAACTGCACCAGACCACCCATATTACGGTCCAAATACAAGCATCAAATCAAATCGAATTTGATTTTCTTCGATGAAATTACCAAACCACCCTCGTTGTCCGTCTCAAATCAATTAACCTGGACATATCTTTTCACTCATATCCATAATAGAGAATTATTTTCGCGCCTCTTCAAATCCTTTCTTCCATTCGGTTTTAGGGAGAGTAAAAATGGGTTCTGTTGGCATGGTATGCATTCAATCTCAGTTTAGGGTTTATTTTTAATTGTTTATGTATTTGCTAATTGAGATTTTATGGTTAATTTTATTTTCTTATGTCACGTGTTTGTACCAAAATCATCTGAGCTAAATTTTGAACGTTTGACAAAATCGAGAATTTGATTTGATGAATCTTGCTTGTGCGTTCTCTATATTTGAGAACGGCCTGGAATTTTGTTGGACTAAACTGGACTGATATAATTTTGCTGGAACGATTGATTGCTTTGTCCTTCCTGTTCTTCTCAACTTTCTTAATTAAAATATTGTTCGCCACATACCTCTACCTTTATTAAAAGCTTTATGGATTTGTTATGGTTGGATCTAAAAACTTGGGACATATTTGGTAGGCGTTATTGGATTAGTAGACAATTTTTTTCTTCTTTTCTTCCTGTGTAATCCACCTTGCCGCACAAGGTATAATTCTCAATGACTTTTTAGAATATATTCACGATGGTTCTTTGAATTGGAGAGATTCTCAATGACGTTTTAATTTTTATTTCTGTAATTCGCTTGAAACTTTCATGGAAGATTGGAATGAGTTTTCTTTTTCTTTTTTAATCATTCGCATCAGATCTCTTTACATTATGTATGGAGAAGCTGCTTTTATTCACAAAGTGTTCCATAGTCTAACCAATTAGGCGTACTTACATTTTATTTCAGTTCTGAATTATGGAAAAGAAAATCAGTTCATATATACAGAAGAATTTTTTTCAGCATCCTAATTTGGATGTTATCAATTGAGGATTCTTATTCTGAGCTATTGTTTGGTTTTCTTATGTTAGGACTGAATAATTGTTTTTTATTCTGTACGTGTGGAACGGTATACATGGTATCTTTGATGAATGTCTTTCTTCTTATAATCTTACTATAAATAAAGCCAACTAACATTCTTCGATAATTCAAATACTTTTCTCTCTTTTTTATTTTTTCCCTCCTGTACCATTTGTTAAGAAGTTTGGAAAGGAAAGTTCAACTTAAATTTGTTTTGTTGCAGGATGATAGAGAGGAAGTTATACAGGCATGGTATATGGATAAAAGTACTGAAGATCAGAGACTACCCCATCACCGTGACCCCAAGGAATTTGTGTCCTTGGATAGACTTGCTGGTATTTATCGTTAGAAAATGCCATTATAATTACAATTTACAAATAAGCATTTTATCTATCTTCTTGCAAAATTTCAGAACTTGGAGTGCTCAGCTGGAGATTAGATGCTGACAATTATGAAACAGATGAAGAGTTGAAGAAGATCCGTGAAGCTCGTGGATATTCTTACATGGTATGGTAGACGATAAAATAAAGGGATAATTGAAGTTAAAGTAATAGATAGCTGTTTGTAAACAATTTTCAGTCGATATAATTTTCTTGTTTTCCATTGAAATTAGTGTAATGGGATTAACATCTCTTTTAGGACTTCTGTGAGGTTTGCCCTGAAAAATTGCCCAATTATGAGGAGAAGATCAAGAATTTTTTTGAAGAACATCTACACACAGATGAGGAGATCCGCTATTGTGTTGCAGGAAGTGGTAGGTTTATGATGATGAACATGACTAGATGATTTTGAGCTGCTTAATGACCGTGGTAAATAATGTAATTTCTTCATGGTGTAAGGTTATTTTGATGTTCGTGATCGTGATGAGGCTTGGATCCGCATCTGGGTGAAGAAAGGAGCAATGATTGTTCTTCCTGCTGGAATATATCACCGATTTACGCTGGATTCAGACAACTACATTAAGGTAAACTTCAAAGGAGCACACTCCACATTTCTTACACCGAATTGCAGTCATATGTTAATTATCTGAAGTTTATGCTACTACCTTTTTAGAAGTCTCTATCCACAAACAAAAAGAAATTAGAAGAAAAGCAACGAGGTTGCTCTGGGAGAGATGATAACATATACATCTAAATACTGTATTTGTAGTCTTCTAGTCTATGTAACTCAATTCATTTGTAGATAGTGCAGATGTAGACTCATCACTTTCTTATATTGGGTTTATGCCAATACTTTATTAATCTCTCTCTCGTGTCATTGCCACAACAATGCAACATAGCATGTGAATAAGCACTTTTTAAAACTTGAGCTGCATTATTTGAGATGCATCGACTGACCATATTATGTGCAGGCAATGAGGCTCTTTGTTGGCGATCCTGTTTGGACTCCGTTCAATCGTCCTCATGATCATCTACCTGCCAGGTATAGTCAACCTTTCCGGACTTAAATGCACCACCCCTCCACCCACCCTCACACACCAAAAATTGAAAAACTGAGGAAAACAAATAACAAAAGGAACAGTGGCTGGTGTGATATCCAAAATGCTAAAGCACAAGCACGTGCACACAAGGAAATAGAAAATAAATTACAGTTTTGAGGAATAAGATGGTGTCTCTATGTGCAGGAAACAGTACGTTGATACTTTTGTGCGCAAGAATGCTGCTGGTCATGAGGTTAGTGCTGCAGCTTAAACCCGTCTCACGTTTTAAGAACTTGGTAAACTGTCGGGTCTGTGAGCATAAACTTGGTTGTATGGACTTGCTGTGATTGTGCAGCTTTAATTGGACATATGGCTTGCGTGTTATAATATAAAATAAATATATTTTAAATTGCTGCCGTTTACCAGATACAGAATGTGAAAGTACGTATGGAATTTGTACTCTCTGAGTAGGACACTTTATATGTGGGTACTGTATACAAATGTATTGATTAATCCATTGGTTTCATGTCTTGTTTAGTTGTTCCTCTGGCTATGTTGACACATTAGATTGGATAGGACTATACATAATATAATTGAATTAAGGATAAGGCGTGTGAGAGAATTTGTATGTTCGGTTGAATTTGATGTGGTTTGTACTACATATACCCGCGTTACATTATTATTAGTTGCTATGAGATAATATTTATGTCGAAGACTATGCAGGCATTACATCCATAAAAAAATGGCAACTATGAACTTTAAATTAAGAAGGTTATAATTTTATTGCAGTGTTTTCTTCTTGTCCTTTTGCAATTGTATTAAAGGTTCTCAGTTTCTTCTCATTATGTCTCAAATTTTTTTTCACTGCATTCTTACCATAACGTTAGGAGTACCAATACCTTGTATGTAAAAATAAAACAAAAAATAACAAATAAAAAGTAGTACAAAACATTTGTATCTCATTTTGAAGTAGGTTAAATAATTGGACAAATCATCCTCATGAATTAGATATATTAATTAATGAAAAATTGAGGGTAAGAATATAATAAAGGAGAAGAAAAATAAGTATAACAATAAGCAAAAGTTGAGGAAACCTTTAATACAATTAAAATGTGTACAACCGTTAAAAATTGTGATGTGAATACATGCAAGTATAGCTTTGTGATAATTTTCTTTGTATATTTTAGAATGAAAAGTAATAAAAAATTGTATATTATTTTTAATTTGTTGTAGAATTATGAGGTAATTGTTGATATTTATTTGATCTTATCAGAATACTTATAAATTATATCTACTCGAAAGAGAAATTTACTCTTATGGTAATTTTCATTTTGGACTCTATAAAATATATATGCATTTGAGTTTTGACTCTCTCTATTACTTATCTTATATTTATCTCTAATTCTTTTAGTTTTATTTCATGTTATCAGCACAATAGAGCTCACCAAATTAGACAGAGAACTCAAAATCTAGGTTGTAGAAAATTTGCAGAAGTTTGATTGTCATGAAATTTGGGCATGAAATTCGAAACTTATTATTCTTCAAATCCAATGGTTATGGTTAAAATTAAATGGTCCATTCGTAAGAAATCTGTACGTGAATAGTAGCCATTTTAAAAATAAAAAATAAAATCGGTGGTCCTAATGTGAAAATATATATTTTGGAATGTCACGTACATAACCCATCGACTCCTATTCACAAGTTTATATATTCTTTTGAATTGGTTATTCTAAGAATTACATATTGTTGATTGTATGATTACATTAAATAATAATTCTAGTGCATGTATCCGCGTACAAGTTCCAATTGATAAACTACCATGTTTTCTTTAATTGATTGTTATGGATAGATTATAATCATTACACTGTGCATATTCTATGCTTGTATTCAATTTCTATGTTAAAATTGATCACAATGTAAAATATATTAGTTTTACATATTTAATTGATATGTTTTATTTGTTGTTACTTTCGAAGAAACACAATGTTATACTATTCTGAAAGAATATTATACAATTTCAATACTCTGAAAAAATATTAGAAAATTGTTCCTCGAATGTAATCTATTTGTATATGTCAATATTCCAGAAAAAATATCACGTTTAATCTAGTGAAGAGAATATATTTCTGAATAATAGTAAAAACTAAATTTAGTAAAATATGAGATTCTACAAATTCTTCTACAAGACTCCAAATGATTCAATATTGTCTTATATAGAGGGACAAATTAATTATTGCTAGTAATTTGTTCTTCACTAAATAAAAGAACAACATACAAAGTTTCTAACAATATTTTCAATGTGTACAATGTACTAATATTAGTACAATCGAAACAAAAACTTTATTGAATTAGAAGTTCAATTACTAAATATACTATTTTTGACATGACCGTTGCACCATTATTGGATCAATAATGATGTGTAATTGAGAATTCAAACCTCACTAACTGTGTCATTGCCCCAAGCGCAAAGATCCTTATTTGATGTTTGTTCTTTTAATTGAAAATTGAGAATTCAAATAGATATTCAACGATAAAATAGAAGATTGTTCAATCTAATAAATTCTTATATGATGTTTGTTTGGAAATAGTTTTTAACCAGCAATAGACGCCTCGGTTAGAACCTCACTAACTGTGTCATTGCCCCAAGCGCAAAGATCCTTATATGATGTTTGTTCTTTTAATTGAAAATTGATCATTAACCATCACTAATTAAAATAGGGATATAATTCCCTATATTTTTTAAAATTAATTTAGGTGATACATGGTGTCCCGTCATCCTATATGTTGACCATTTAGATATCATTTTTATCTAATATGTATGATATATTTACTAAATAATTGAATGGTGTTAGCAACTTGAAGTTTGGGAAATTACTTCTCAATTTTTAAATTATGAGTAAAATTTTTAGATTACACAATCAAGGCGGTGTGTATTATTAATATTAGTGAGCATAAATCTCAACTTTTAAATAAGTATTAATTGGTATGACGATAAATGATTCAACATGTTAAATGCCTTCGATTAATTTATAAACTATTATTATTGAGAACAAAGTGATTTTTAGTTTTGTTTAGGGAATGTTATTAGTATCATTCTGACATCAAAGCTTTTTCGACTATATTTGGCTTATGATCGAGCCTAATATGTACAATTGATTAACTACAATGCACTAAAATGAGAAGTAAAGAATTCTAAGCATAAATGCGTAGTTTGAACTATTTTTACAATATTTCAAGCTCTCAAAGGGGTAATATTTTTTAATGCTGTTTGTTAATTGTTAATTTGACTGAACAATTTTTCCAGCATCAAGAGAGGGATTAAGGTGAAAAATTATGTATGTAATGTATTATTATATTTTCTAGATTCTCCCAAAATACAATTCGAAGAAGAATTTCAAAAAATATTCATTTAGATGCGTTTATTGATAAATAAAAAAAATATCAACAATATGTCACATACGTGCTTTAAATACTCCAACTTGAATTGATGTCCTCAATTCATTAACAATATATTTGATATATTTATGGCACGTCTAAAGTCTATATATATTCGAATCTAAGATTTAAAAAAAAAAACTCCAAAAGAAAAGAGAATAAATAAGGAAATGATTCCATTTAGGAGACGCGTACTCTTGGAGAACATATAGACTTAACTAATTATAAAACCTTAGAAGAGGTTCAAGTATTTGAAATATTGAAAGTAGAAAGTAGAAATACCTCAATAAATTATATCATTATGAGTAAAAATAAAATTGAAAAGAAAAATTTGTCGACAACACTTTTGCACATGATATACCACATCATATTATAAATAACAAGAATATTGAAATAAATTCATTGAAACATATCGATCGAAGAAATAATTTACCAAATAAAAGAATTCAATCCTAATAAGATTAAATTTACTAGAGAAATTTAATGTTTTTGGATATTTAGTCCAAAAATCTAAAGGTATATATTTATGCGAAAAGAAATATGAAAAATGAAGCTGTAATATATAATGCAAGAATCTCAACATAAGTGAATTTTGTAAAGACCGTGGTGTATACAATCACAAGTCCATATCTCATTATCATGACTATGCATGAAATTTGAAATTGTAGCCAACTCATCTAGCATGACAATCAATGTTACCCCTGAATGAATTAATATGCCTAAAGTATATAATTCAAGTGACAGTATTGTGAGGGCAATAAATTTGCATTGTACTTTATTTTACTTGGCCTAGGTTTTGTTCCATTTAGTTTTTCGGTAAAATTTTTAATGAGGTATTTTCTTTGTGTAATGAATTTCTATACCCTACAAGATACTTATCCTCAAAATAGTACTCTAATATGCTACAAAATTTGTTTTTCAATGGATCGTCATATTGGCTAAAGTCAAACAAGGATAGATATTCAATCTAGTATGAAGATAGTATTGTTTGAAGACTATAATAAGACAACGGAAAATATACTTTACTAGAATTGTGATATTGGAGATATTGATGTACAAGACGTATGACTCGATACAAGAATTTTTATTAACTGAAATCAGATAAGAAGTTGTACTCTTTTTCATTCAATCAAGTTTTGACCCCACTGAATTTTCTAGACAACATTTTATTACTTCAATTTTATTATAAATACTTGTACTTTTTTTTTGGTATTTTTACCCAACTGAGATTTTTCCAAACTAGGTTTTTAACGAGACAGTTATTGTGCATCAAAATGCTTAGATAAATACTATCCACTCTAGAAGAATCTATTCTACTCTAATTGTAACTCTCATTTTGAACACTATAAATATAAGGTCTTGATTCTTAATAAGATACACAATTGAATTTTGACTCTTTCTATTTCTTCTCTTATATTTCTCTAATTTTCCTTTAGTTTTATAGCATAATTACTATTATAATTATGGGTTTGTTATGCAAGTTATTACTCAAGTTTGGAGTAAATTTAAAATTTTCGTTGGAAGTAATTTTCTTTCTATTAGTAGGTTACAATAATTGATAAAATTTGTGAAAATATTAACCTCAAATTCCATGTAGTGCCATTAAATGCTAACATGGAACACTAACTGCCAATGTTTTGAGAACCCGACCCTGACATCAAATCGAAAAAGGAAAATAGTCAATGGTAAAAATGTTCAATTGGAGCTGAACCGGTATTAAAACAAAGATAAAATAAATAAATTTGCTCACCACCAATTCAAAGTAGGTACAAATATATCATGTATATATATTACAATATAAAATTTGTTAGTATGTAATTAGTTTGTTGGATGATTAGAAACTCGTTCGAACTTTCCTGAATTCATAAGATTAAAAATAAATAAAAAAATTGTTCCAACTGTGTGAAGAAATTAAGTAATTTGTATTATATTAATATAATATTGGCTTTATTGAAAGTTTTCGATCCCACGTATGCCATAAGTATTATCTAATAGTTAATTGAAGTGATCATATTATATTAATATAATATTGGCTTTATTGAAAAGTTCTCAATCCGACATCGGGAGCTAATGAATTGGAGGAGTGAAGAAATGGATATAAAAGTATTCCATGGGTTGGTAGAGTGGGGTAATGGAGTGGACGTGTTTCAACCTTCAAGAGACATTATTCCCTAGTTTGAGTATTTTTTTCAAAAAAATATTTTTGAACCGGTCAAATCGGTAAAATTGTGACCGATTTCTGGTTTACCGGTCAATCGATAGGCTTGCCAGTTAATTGACCGATTATTTATCAAACGTTTAATAAGTAAAAATGGGATCGAATTTTGGTTCAATTATCGATTTTTTAAGTTGAACGTGCCAGTCTAGTCCAATTTTAATAACATTGCTAACATCACATTATATTATGCCAAGTTCGCTTGGTTAATTACGAAAATGTTCCTCAAGTTTAGACCAAGTTTCAAAATGGTCATTGAAGTAATTTTCTTATAGTGTTAGCCAGTAAAATTTTTAACAGTTTCATTAATGGCCACTTGATTAAAAATATTGACATAATTATTAATAAGTTGAGGTTACATAAAAGTTCTACCAACAAGTGTTACAAGAAAAGGCAAGATGATTACATATTGATACTAGACAATCGTGATAAACACGAATACTGCAAATCTAAAAGTTCATTCTCTTTTCAGGTTGTGTCACGGGCCGATTTTTTTTGGTCTCGTAGCGGAACTTTTTTCATTGTGTAGTTGTAACTTTCTACAAAATTCTCTCTAGCTCAAAGAATGAGTTTGATTCTCCTTATAATCTTTTTTCAGTAGTCTTGCTCCATTGAACTACTTTCTTATTTTCAATCACAAGACTAAACATAAATAGTCTTCTATTTCATCCACGAAGCATACTAGCTTGTAAACATCAATATGCATCCTCGCATTGCTCTTGGTGCCAAGGTACTCACCTATTCGCGAGGCACACCAACATTGATGCTCTCAACTATGCTGGACTCGACTCAACAATATGAATGGCAATATGATGGGATAGGAATCCCATTCCCCGTTCCCATCCTTGCTTATGTAGGGCCAAATCGGGGTGGGAAGTTTCCAATCCCCGTCGAAGGTCCAGTTTATAAATGTCTTAATTGCGTGTAAAATATTACTTTATTAATTATATAAATTAAATCAAACAAAATTTTACTTATAATTATTATGTTGTAAAGTATTTTAAAACTTAAAAAAGATACAAAACTACATTATTTATAGACCTTTCATTCTTTAATAAGAATGATAGATTTTCGACTTGGGACAAAATCACATGCTTCCACAATAAAGGTATGGAAATAATCTCATATCAGAATCTTTAAGTAAATGTGTTGAAGGAAAAGCCTATAAAAGGGGATGGTAGACCAACTTGTTATTAAATAAAGAAGAGAAAATTACCCAAAATCCTTCTTTTCAAGATTACAATTCAAAAATAAGAGATAAAATTTTACAATTCAAAAATCAGGTGGTAAATAGAATTATTAATTAATATTATAAAACTAAAAATTAATTTATATACACCCCACCCCACCCTACCCTACCTACGCCCGATTTGAAATCCCTAAATCACCGTTCACTTCTCTCTCTCTCTACCTTATCTGGTGATGGCAACGTAGGAGGACGATGGCGATGGTAGGGTGGTGCCTCGTTGGTGTTGGTGGTAGTAGTGCCGATCTTGTGATGGGTGGTTGGTCGCGGTGATGGTGGCGGATCTGGCGGCGGCAAATTATTAATTAATATTATAAAACTAAAAATTAGTTTATATACACCCACCCCACCCCACCCACACACCCCCGATTTTGAAATCCCTAAATCACCTGTTTTCTCTCACTCACTCACTCACTATGTTCTCCCTCAATAAGTCTTGTTGCACCCACCCAACTTTAGCCACAATCAATGGTGGCTGGTGGTAGAAGGGAAAGTGTCAGAGAGGAAGTGGAGGCTGGTGGTAGATATGGGGCTATAGTGGGCGCTGTAAGGATAGCGGATGTGGCTGAAATCAAGAAATCGATTATAGTGCGATGTTTGTGTGGTGGTGTGTTGCAGATCTACGTAGCAGTGGTGATGGTAGTGTAAGATCTGAATGGGTGGTGGTCCAATGCTAGTGGTACGATAGTACTGGTGCAGGTGGCGCGATGTGCGTGGTCGTGAATCTACGTGGTAGTGATGGTGGTTATGCAGTGCAGGTGGTCAAGGTGGTGATACTGCATTTCTGGTTGTGCGATGGTTGTGAGGTGTGGTGTGTTGGATGTGGAGGTAGCGGTAGATGCGGTGGTGGTGTGCTGGATGTAGAGGTGGTGGTGGTTGTTGGTGAGGTAATTGTCAAGTGGCAATAAGGTGGCAATGACGTTGAGGTGGTTTTGGTGGCGGTGGATTGGTGTTGGTGGTGGTGGTCCCTAGTTGGTGTTGGTGGCGGTGATGTCGATCTTGTGATGGATGGTTGGTCGCGGTGATGGTGGCGGCACCGACTGCTCATCGTTGCTGATCCTCGTCGTTACAGCAGCGTTCTTCAGCCTCTGAGTAAAAATATAGAAGACAAACTGGCTACTGATGGGAACATGCTTCTTCAGCCTCTGAATTCTCTCTATGAAATCCTGCCTTTGCTTGATGTGAGCCTCAACAAAAATCTTTTCGATTCATGGATCCGCAAAAGTGCTTGATTACTCATTCCTATTAAAGAAATGGGTTTCTTGGATTAATTATTACTGTTACAATGTTGTTATGCTTAATTTCTTGTTCTCATCGAATAACTTCAATAAAAAAGTTATTTCTACAGGANCTGCCTTTGCTTGATGTGAGCCTCAACAAAAATCTTTTCGATTCATGGATCCGCAAAAGTGCTTGATTACTCATTCCTATTAAAGAAATGGGTTTCTTGGATTAATTATTACTGTTACAATGTTGTTATGCTTAATTTCTTGTTCTCATCGAATAACTTCAATAAAAAAGTTATTTCTACAGGACCGCTTTCCCATCATCATTTTTTGTACTGTAAATTTGAGTTGAAGGTGATAGTGGTGGTGTATTTGATGTGGTGGTGGTAATGACTGGTGGTGGATTGTGGTGCTTGTTCGCGGATTTGTTTGTGGTGACCATTTGTGACCAAATATGTGTTTATTGTGACTGATTTGTGACCAATTCTGTGTTGATTGTGACCGTATATGATCAAGTCACAAACAGACATAAAAAACACAAAAATGGACACAACGAGTCATAATCGATCATAATTAACACAGAACTGGTCACAACCAGTTACAATCGGTCA